>JABUQX010106897.1:0-12500 GCA_015478945.1 Trachelipus rathkii | reverse complement strand
TCCAAGCTCCCTCCTTTGGTTTCCTCCTTCTTCTTTGCTTACTTAGTCTAGTTTTCTTTCAAATGCTCAATATCGGCTGTTGTGATGGGGCGACTTTCTTCTTTTTCTGTCATAGTGGTGTTCCTCCAGGTTCTGTCTATCTCCTACTTTATTCCTGCTTTGCATTAATGATCTCTTCACCTGCACATCTAACTTTATTCACTCATATGCCGATGACTCGACCCTCATTCCTTCAAACTCATTTCAATTCTGCTCCCTTCTTTTACTTCTAGAATTGCCTCTCGTCTTAATCTTTTCCGATTCTATTCTCGCTGATCTGGATAGAATTTCGGGTGGGGTCGTCTGAACCTGTGAAATTCAATTCTTTAAAAACTCACTTCTACAAAATCTCCCTCTCTAAGACACCTTCTAACTTTCCTATCTCTTTCGACGGTTCTCTCGTCTCTCCTGTTGACAATATAAACATCCTTGGCCTTAACATAACAAAAAAATGTTTGAAACCTCACATCCACAACGGTTGCTAGGGTTGCCTCAAAGAAACTGGGAGAGTTCTGTTAGACTGCGAGACTCTTTTTCCTCTTCCCAAGTTGCTCCAGCTAACAAGGGCCTCATCCGCCTTGTATGGAGTACTGCTCTCATATCTGGGGAAGCTCTGGTTTCACCCGGTATTGGATACGGGCCGAGTCAAAGGCCAAAGGCTTATAAACTGTTTCTGTACTTTCCAAGTTCACTTGACCCTCTAACTTTGGCGGCGGCGATGTGGTGCTTTAAATCTCTTTCTTATAGGTAGCAGCGGCAGGTGCTCGAGGGAGAATTATTCACTCTTTCGTGTCAACGCACCCATCTTGTATCGAGTATTTGTGCGCTCTCTCGTATCATTCAGGGGTTCCGCCTAGTTCTGAACACTATCTGTAAGTTTCCTTTTTGTGTTTCTATTTGAGTAGGAAATCTTCTCTATACTATTCTATCGCTAGTTGTCATTACCGCTGCGCGCGGGTGACTAGCCCTTTCTTTCGCTATCCTGACCAACTTTCTCTGTTCTTGGCTTCTTGAGTATTAAATCTCTCCATTTCTGTCAACTGATGGACTCTTACCTTTTGCTGATATTTATCTCCGCCCCAATCTTTCTTAATAGCGCCTAGCGTCAATCTGATAATATCATTTCGCTCCACGTTCGTTTGTTCTTTAGTACTTATTTGGCTATTATCGCAGTTAAGTGAGCGTGCAAACTGCTCCATCTGACTATCGAATAACCGTATCTGTCAGATGACGTTACGGTACCCTCTCGGTTGTCAAAGTCAGGTGTTTTGATGATAACATCTATGATTATTGATTGTTATTTCTCGTATATATCGAACATATGATAAGAACCAAAAAGATAAATCTATCTCTTCTTCAAGTATATATAGATTATCACTAGCTAAATCACCAGAATACACATTAGAAGGGTAGAGGAGGGTATGTATCAGTTTATATAAGGAGTCACTGGTTTTTTACAAGACCATGAGATTATAATAGTATATTTAGATGTTTAAAAATAAGCTTTTTCAATCAAATAAATTATTTATTTTTACTGATGTTTTTAAATATTCACCTATAATTATCTATACGAATATTAAATATATAATAATTATATTATATATTAATAAAGATCGATTGGTTTATAACAGTAGTTGATTATTTTGAGGGAGTGATGTACGAGAAAAAATGAGAAATTGGTGGGAATAAGAGTGTATTAGACTACTGTGAGAGAAGAAGGTATATGATAATTGTGTAAAGTATATATACTATTCTTTAACATACAATACAAAAAGTAATCCATAATAAAGTATATAATAATCTAGAGTTTAGGTCGTAAGGTAGAGTATGGTTCCGATAGATTGAAAAGTATGTAATTTGATAATTTTGGGTGTTGGTAGATAAGGAGATATGTCTGAAAGTTAATGATATTTAATATAGTGTATAATGATTAATAAAATCTATGGTGAAGAAATGATTATAGGAATTGGCCCGCAGAATTTAATCTGAGGACTCTTATTTTATATTGCTTAAATAATATTTGTTTTGAGATTTTTGAGAATTAGTTCTAATGCTATATGGTGATAGCTAATGGAGATGAAGTAGTTGTTTTTATAGATATAAGTACTCATACGGATAATATCTAGAAATTTGCGGCTCTAAGTTAGCAATTTTTTTATAGTTGAGAAGTTGAAGTGGACAGTGTCACATCAAGTTTATTATCATAGCTGAAAGATGTACCGTAAAGCTTATATCGCTTACTAAATCTTAAGAAGTAAGATTGGAATGAATGATCATCTAGTAACGTGTCTTCGTGTTAAGAGACTGTATATAGCAAACACTTGTGAGAGTGTAGCATAGTTTAAGGAGAAATAAGAAAGCCAGTATTGTATTTAGTGTGTTGGCAATCACTGAGGCATGATATGTGAATAAAATAAGATTTATGTTACACTATATAGCAAAATATGGTGGGGTATATTAGTCCAGTTATTTGTTCTATTGTATTGAAGTCTTTTGTAGTGTAATAGGATTATAAATAGGATAAAAAAAGCATGAGTTTCGATCAGGAAGTTATTTTACTCAGAGAATTGTCTACTTATAATGATTAGTATACGGAAGTTATCTAATAAGATAATTATTTATTTGGGAAGTATATTAAATTTATCTCTATGGAGGGATTAATACTAAAGAGTAATTATACACATTTTTTATTAAGTATGCATGTACGCTAGTTAAGAATAGCAAGGAGTGTGTGAATAATTTGAATGTCGATAGTTGTTTGTAATTGTTATTGATTTTGATAGGCCTATAATGAAGTTAAAATTAGTGATATTAGATGAAGCGTTCTTATCCTTGACTGAAGCGTACGTCAGGTGCAAGGTTACTAGAATGAGTAAGGGGAAATCTGCTTAGAATAATGAAATAAGGATGATCTCGTAATTTTGTAATACTGTGAGTATGAAAATGGATCGTGAGAGGCTAGATATGTGTGAAAGAACAATTCTTATCTGAGATCTGTACTTAAACTATTATACTGTAATAATGAAGTAGTAATAAGTGCAATGTACTTTGGTGTAGCAATGGTTGCAAGATAGAACAATAGGTATTAATTTCCGGCATTGAAGGTCATTGCAAGTGAGGAGGTAATGGATACGTAAACTAACTACGTTAGAAAGCTTTGAAAGAATGCGTAAAATCTAGATATCGTGACTGATATATTATACGTGGTTGAAATGTAATCCAGAACCCCGAAGCATAGGCCTGAGTTGTGATTGATTCGCTTTGGACAAGTTTAGTTAATAAAACGTGTGCTATACTGAAAGCTAGAGTCGTATAGTTTCGAAGCGTGAATGGAAGGACGTATGCGGAATATATAGTAAACCTAACTATACTCTTAACTTAAATTAAGGGTAGGGAGATAAAGCACGGTAACTGTAGTGAAACTATTAAAAAAGTGGAATATTAAGTTATTTTCGTTGAAATGTTATTGTATAAGTGGAAATGAAATAATAATCGAATCATAGGATTATTATATATATTCGAAAGAGTGCGTCCGAGATAGTAATAGTAAATGAAGTGAGCAATAATATTGAGACTGAAGTAACAATGGGCGTTTAGGAAGTGAGTGATTAGAAGAATGTGTGAATAAAATCTTTAAAGCACTAATTTTGAATATTACAAATGTATATGATCTTATAAATGACAGTTGGAGAATAGATAGATAGGAAATTTATGTTATTATACCCTTCTTTTAAATAGGAATTGTGGGCACATAGGTCCGTTCTTTGCATGTAATATTCAATTCATAAATACTGTGGACTTCCTCTTCCTCAGCTATGATAATTTACTCTGCTTTAATAACAAGTATTTCTACTGTGTCCGTATGTATCTAAGCGTATAAGGTTTTCTTCTCAAGTATATTGTTAAGTATATTCTTCAAATTTATGTTATATTTTGACAATAGTTGTAGCGTTTAGTTTTACGCCATAGTATGTGGGTGTTCGTTCAGTGATTAGTATTATTTATTTTACTGCCGGACGCTGCACTGGAAAGCTATGGTTTTGCTTCGTTGATCTATGAGCTAGTTGTTTAGCATGTGAACTTTTTGTATTTACTTCAATATGGTGGTCTAAGTACTAAGAATTCAAGAATATTTGGTGAATTAGGCAGAAATTAGAGTTTTTTAGAATTGGTTAGATTACAAATGGAGTAGGTCTTATGGACCTAGTGTTTCCCTAGACCGAGTTTTAATTATAAAATATTGTTTGTTTATTTTAGTTTGGTACTTTTTTAGCGTAGTGTAGTGTAATTAATTCTGAAATAGAGTTTGAGGAAGTTTTGAGGTAGTATGAGCTTTAGTGGCTGGGTAATGTGATTATATAAGAGTAGTAGTGTGGTATTATTATTTAGTATATATAGTTATATAATTCAGTTGATTTTATATAGAGTTAAAGTTAATTATTGTGTTATGAGTTAAATTGATCTATTATGTCCATCTCAGTGGTTGTTTAATAAGTTATTGATTTATTAATTAACTGTGATGAAGTCTCAGATTATCACTGGTAACTAAGTGTACGCTTGAAGTATAAGATATAAGATAGATGCAGAAGAGTATAAAGTACGCGAGAAGTAACGTGAAAATATGTTGAGCGGAAGAATTATGAAGTGCTAGCTGTATAGTAGTATATAGCTTTGTGCAATGGGGCATGAGAAAGGTGTGGTATCGTGAATGCATTAAAATTATAAAAAAATACGAATACTGCTGAAATTAGTAAAAAGATAAATGGAACAATTAAAGTAATACTTGATAACGACTTAGGTACTACATGCATGAGGGATATGTATGTAAATACTTATGTGTTTAGTGTATATATAAGTAGTTGATCTATATGGTCTAGAAAAAGAGTTAATAGATCAAATGTTCATATAATGATCATAATAATATGTGAGATAAACTAGGAAGTGACGTAGTGATTTAATTTAAAAATGAAATAGATAAAAATGATGATAATGAACGTTATAAGAAAAGTGAGTATATGATAGTGTTGAACAGATAAGAGTTAAATGAAAGTAATTTAAAATAGAAAATCACGTTAATATAGAATAATTATAGGACAAATGATATGAAAATGTGATAGAATTAAATGTTCGATGAGATTGAAATAATATAAAAATCACAGAGTGAATGTATAATAAATAAGTGAATTGTTTAATTAGACGTCGGATTAATCTAGTGTTTACCGTTTTGGTCGTCAGACGCCGCTCCATACAAGCACTCCTGCTTGAGGACCCACGTGACTCGAGAGCCACTACAAGCTGACTGTTGAAGGAGAGCACAACGCCTCGCAGCTCGTTTGGTTCAGAGTGTCGAGGACACTCACAGGATCTTGGAAATGGTTATAAATAAGTTAGTATTTGGGATATATATGTATGAAGGATAAGGAAGGAAATGCACGGAGTGCATAAGAGAATATTGGGAGGTTGTAATAGTGTGAGGGGGGGGGGTAATGGGAAGTGGTAGTGACAAAGGAGGAAGGAGGAGCCGCTAGGCGCACAGGGAGTGACGCACTAAAACGGCTGCCGGTGATGGATAAGATGTGAATCGGTAGTTATGGGAGAGAGCCCCGGTCAGGACGGGGGTTCCCCGTGAATCACCGTTGAGAAAGATAAACTCAAGAGTGGATTTTTTCTTTGGATGCAGTAGCGCGCGATGTGCCATTTCAGCACGAAAGTTATGGAGGAATGGGGATGAG
Organism: Trachelipus rathkii; assembly: GCA_015478945.1. Lineage (NCBI taxonomy): Eukaryota > Metazoa > Arthropoda > Malacostraca > Isopoda > Trachelipodidae > Trachelipus > Trachelipus rathkii. The sequence goes on along the minus strand of JABUQX010106897.1, from coordinate 6,729 downwards.
ATAGAGTTGGTTACCGAGACACGCGGTGTGCAGGAGTCCGTACTGAGGGTGTTTTGTCATTTTTTGTTATACGCACGATGTCTCTCATAATTTCTTCTAACTAAAACTTTCTAAACTCGTATTCTATTTTTATATAATGCGAGATCAACTCTATAAAATATACTTGTTATGGCTCTATTTTTGAAATTTTTAAATAGAAGGAAAGAATTTTTCATTATTTATTATAGTTTTATAATATTTATCATTCTTTAGTTTTTATAATTTTTTGAGTACTTTCAATATTAAATTTTTTAATTACTTTTATATTTAAATTTATTTTGTTTATTTACTTTTTTAAAAATTTTTTTCCTTTTATTTTTATAACGATATAAAAATTATTAGACTATTTTTTTAGCATTATCCCTAAAGCTTAGATTAATCATGATTAAATCTTAAGTATTAAGCAGTAAATCAGTAAAATTATAGTCAATCAGTATATATAATCAGTAAAAGCAGTAAATAGTAAATCTAATTAACTTATACCGCTCCAGCCTACCTCCATAACCTTCTATTTACCATGATCTATTGATCTTTTAATCTATTGATCTTTAGATCTATTGATTCAAGTATAATTTTTGTATAATATTAACTACAATACTTTATATTAATTATATTATTGTTTTATGATATTTTATACTCTATTAAACTCAATTATGATTATTATACTTAATAAATTTATATTTTTTTATGTTTATAACTATATTAAATAATTTTGACATCAGTAAAGCAGGTTATCAGTAAATCAGTAAATCAGTTTATAATATAACTGAGTCACCTCATCTTTTCTTCTCTTTTATACCATATGATACTATTGATTACTAGTATCTATTTAGATCTATATTGGTAATTAATATTGTCTATTTAGATAATTCAAGTTACATTATTTTGTATATATAATTAAAATTCAAAAAACTTTATTTATTTTGTTTTTTTTTCTCTAACATTTTTTTTATTTTAATTCTCATTACTTCATCTTTATATTTTTCTTTTAGGGTGCTTAACCTTTTTTATCTGAACAATTTGCATTTTAACAATACCGTACTTAATATAATACAGTAATATATTATTACATGTAAATTACTAGTTATAATCAACTATGCCTCCTTCCCTTCCTATAGTAATCTTTATTTCAATTTCATATATTATATGTAATTACTTTAACTTATGATTCAAGTCATATTTTTTGTATAACATATCACATTAGAAAAATTCTATTTATTTATTTTTGTTTTGAGTTTTTTATTCATAGCTATTATATAGTTTATTTATTACTAAATAATTTATATCTTTATTATGTATTATATAACTTAAAATATTTAGCATTTATTATTACATACCCTAATCGTTCGACATAATCATTTTAAATTATAGAGTTTATGAGTCATATGACTCACATAGGCACAGGCTCGCAATATCCTTATTCATTATAATTTACTATTTGATCTATTTGATGCTTATTCGATTTATTGATATATATTTGAGAATTCGTAGGGGTTAAGATTACAATCTATTGATTTTAAATCAAGTCTATTGAGAGTTTTAACTGTCTATACCGTTAATTATACATTAAAACAACCCCTTTTATATCTCTATATACTATATCTCTTAAGTTATATGTTTTCGTATTTATTAACCATTAACCTATAGTCCTTTATACATAATATAACATTTTATAATTTAATCCTTATACTATCTCTATATATGTTTATAATCAGGATAGAGGTCTACCTCATTGAATAAATTATTTTTCCACATAATTATACACCTTAAATTATTCATAAGTAAAACTTTCATAGATAAATCAGTTAATTAAATACTGTGACTACCACTCCTTCTCATTCTTTCACATTGATACTAATTATGATTTATATACTATATTTATGATCTAATTGATTATCAAATAGTACATTTTATTGAGTTAATAACATATAATAACAACTTTATTTATTTTATGTTATTATTTTAGCAATTGCCTGTAACATTAAGTATTTTTTAAATATAAATAAATTTATTTACTTTTATAGTATTATAAACTTAATTAAATTTGTCATATCTATTATTAACATCTATAATCGTAATAAACATTATTATAATTATAAGTGAATCATTAACTGTGACCTTCCTTCCTCTATTCCAGTAGATTGTGATGCTTATCTCGATTGATCTATTCTTGGGGAGATTTCCCTCAAGTGCTATTCTTTATCCTTTGACAAATAAGTATTAATAGAGGAGGTTTTCCTTGTTTTGGTTTTGTGAAATCATTGGAATATTGCAATCGATTATGCTTACAATAAAAAACGTAAATGGCCCTCCACCTTTTGTAAATATTTCAAGGTTAGCTTTCTTTATAGCATAGGCAAATATTGAATAGTTCGGATTGGAGTTAATGACTTCTCAATATTTAAGTAGGAATACGAGCTTATTAATGTGCGCTTATGCTCCCTTTTTAATCGCTGGTTCTGTGAATCTTGAGAGTTCAAGATAGAGCTATATTATAATTATGCGCATCTAGGTGTGATTTTTCATACCTAAAATCAAGTATTTAATGAGGATTGACGAAATAAATTACGTCTGTTTCAAGTCCAAAAGAAACGCTGAGATTAACCTCTTCCATTGCGCGACCCATTGCGCGTGACTGCTCATTGATCCTATTGATTGATCGTCGAGAGCATCATTACACAAGTCAATAACAACATTTTATTGGATATTATAAATTCATTTCAAACACTCTTCACGAATTAGTAATAAGTTTTTTGTTGTTTTTCCTCGTTGTTGACACCATCTTCTCCAGAATTGGGATGTTAGGTTACTAATCCTAACACATTGATATTCTTCGTTTTCTTATTGCATGTTCGATGTCCTAATTTAACAGAATCACTTTGCATTGCACATCTGTACATAGCCTGCACCGCACCGCACCGCACCCGCACCGCGCCGTGCCGCACCAATTCCGTCTCATCCTCTGAAGTTTTTTTCCTTATTATTATATATTATTATTTATTATATATTATTATTATTATTATATTATTATTATTATTAATTATATTATTATTATTATATTATTATATTAATTATATATTATTATTCTATATTATTATTATTAATTCTTATTATAATTATTAATCATTTAGTAGTGTAGTACTATAGTAGTAGTAGTAGTAATAGTAGTAGTAGTAGTAAAGAGTAGGTTAGAGTTATCGTATCGTGATAAAATTTTGGATGGTGTTAGATTGGGAGGTAACCTCGTCGTAGACGAAGTTACATCCTCATGGGTCCCCCGAAGGGGGACCCACCCCCCCTCATTAAAAATTCGAAGTGTTCGTAAATTGGATGAAATTGGTGAGAGATTCAGAGTTGAATTCTAAATAAGAATTGGTATGGAATCTGAGGAGTTGGCTCTGGCACCGGTGCTTGGAGCCACTGCGGGTGCCGAGGTTAATAACAGTCGTAATAACACAATGTTGGTGTCCTTATATGGGTTATTGAGGTCGTAGAACTCGAATATGATGGTTATAAGTCCGTACGGGGTGTCTAGGCCCCCCATTAGGGGGTCTCCGACTTGAAAAAAGAGCACAGAGGCAAACAGAGGTCGAAGGAGGAATGAAGAAGATGAAAGATGAATAAAGAAAGGAAAGAATGGAGAAGGAATCTGACTCAGAGGAGTAGGTGTTGACAGCTGCACCGGTGCTGGCTCCGGTGCGATGCCGAGTTATTAAATATTTGTGTAATGATACAATACTGGTGTCTTTATATATGTTATTGGGTCTGTAGATTTCGAAAATAATGGTTTCAGAACCATCAAGAAAAAAAAAAAAAATAAATAAATAAATAAAATTTCTTATTCTTTTTATGTTTATAACTTCCAAATTTAGTTTTTACCATACCTAAAGCGTAATCCAGTAAATTCAAACCACCATCCATCCAACCTCCCTGTCCATCCTTGAACTATTGATCTATTGATCTATTGATTCAAGTCACATTTTGAGTATCATTTTTGGATAAACATAACATAAAATCAAGTTCTTTATACAAAGATCAAACAATATATGCTGACGTAACAAAGTTTTCACATTAATAACCCACAACGACAAACCTAACACATCTTAAACAGGAATAATTGGTTAACGTTAACAAAGTTTCACACTTAACAACAGTAAAGTAACTAACATAACATCCAAAAACGTAACTTATTCACACTTTGTCGAGCATGTCTCTAACATAGCAATGTTAATTTTACATTTAACATGGAATATTTTAACAAAATTACTATAACCTTGTGGTAATTTATCACCCTACAGACCAGCGAAAGTAGCTAAACGTAACAAGTTTTCATATTAATAAAGCCAACATAACATTACCAGAACTAAGAATATAATATACAACGACAAACCTGACACATCTTAAGTAAGAATAACCTGCTAACATCAACAAAGGTCCAAACTTATCAACAGTAAAAGTAAACACGTAACCAGAGACTCCACAAAAAACATAATCTTTCATACTTATCAACATATCTCCAACATAGTAATATATTACAAAAAAAATTTTAGCCATAGACGTACCTAACCAGCATACTACCTAAGGGTAAGAAACAAAGTAAAGTTTTCTCTCTGTATAAGCTAAACTATGAAACATTACATACTTACACACACATACACACACACACACACACACACGACCACACACACACACACACACACACACACACACACACAAACACACACACCACCAGACGAATAAACAGCATCCATCATCAATGTGTCAATAATCGAATCATACGAGGGAAGTAAAACAAGTTTTCGTATTTAATAACATATAATTTTCATTGAAAAAGCGTTATATAAATACATAAAAACATATAAATACATAAAAATATAAGTTTATTTTAAATATATCAATTCATCTGATCAGCGAACATTGGATTCAAGTTGGGGTACGTTCTATTTATCTCTCTAAAGATTCAACATCTTTGAAAGGATGTAAGTAAAAATGCCTTCAGCAACACTAACCATTTTTTGGCGTATGACGATTCAACAGCACTCATTCTAATACAAGAGAGAAGTAAACTTATCCAAACTGATAGTTATTAACGCACTCCTGTATACTGTATTACACGGGAAACCACATGTTCCGGTGTAAATATCATAGATTCACCATGTGGCTAATATGTATTCAGTCCATCAGATGTCAACATCGTTAAGGTGCGATGTTAATTTGGTTTTTAATTTTAAGCAATGCTGTAATATTTTCGAATGTTCGAACTGTGAAACCCTATACAGCGGTACGCATGAGTCACACAATCGATGGGTTATCCAATAGTTGCTACATCAATGGTTTTAAATCCGTCCATGATGAGAACGCAGCGTCCTATTCATTATTACCGTCTCATACGGTCACCTCTGATAGATATTCACTACTCGTTGAGCCATCGGATCAACACGACACTTATCCTCTAGCCATTGCAGCTGCGATAATCGATAATCTATATGAATCCATCAGCAAAACGAATAAAGGTCTATATTTGACCTCTGGCGGATACGAGCAATGTAATGTATCCATCCGGTTGACGATTAAATATAAATGACACATCGTTGGGAATACGAGCTCCTCGTGAAGATATCAACAACAGGTGTAGAGATGTGGGAGATGTCATCGTACAGTACAAGCGAAAAAATGTCCTACTGACGGAAATCGAATGCGTAAACAACCCTTATAGGTAATGAGATTCTTTCTTTCAACCAGAATAAGAAGAAAGTAAACAAGAAACAACGCACGAACGAAACGCATAACAGTTCAAAAAGGGTATATATTCTCGTTAGACAACACCAACAACAAACAACAACAACAACTAAAACAACAACATAACCACACAACAACAACAACAAAACAACAATAACATAGTACAAAAATAAGTTCTTAATATACCAACAAATGAATATATGCTAACGTAACTGTTTTCACATTAATAAAGTAACATAGCTTACCAGAAACTAAGAAATATAATGTAACAATAACAAAAATCTAACAACACCTTGCGCTAGAAACAAGCTAACATTAACAAAGTTCCATAACCTTAACAGCAGTAAAGTACCTATCACAGCATACAAACGTAACCTAATTACACTTTTTCAAGCATATCTCTAACATATCAATGTTAATTTTACATTAACAACTGATTTACGTAGCATTTTAGAGTATCATTTTGGATAAACATAGCGCAAAATGAGTTCTTTATATACTAACCATCGAATATCTCTAACATAAAAGGTTTTGCAACATTAATAAAGCTAACATTGCATCATATGAACTAAGAAAATAATGTACAACGACAGACCCTAACACAACTTAAGCAAGAATAAAGGGTTAACATTAAACAAAGCTCAACACTTAACACCTGTAAAGTACCTAACATTGCATAAAACGTAAACCTAATTCACACTTTTTCCAAGCATACCTCTAACTATTACCGTTAATTTTACATTGACATAGTAATACTTAACAAGGAGTTATCATAATCTTGTCCAATTATCATACAGACCAACGAATAATTGTAAAACATAACAAAGTTTTATCAAACATAAAATAAAAAATAACTTTTTTATATACTAACCATCGAATATATGCTTAACCAGCAAAGCTTTAGCATCAATAAAGAAGCTAACATATCATAACCCGCACTAAGAATATAAT
>JABUQX010106896.1:17500-23356 GCA_015478945.1 Trachelipus rathkii | reverse complement strand
CTCTTCCATTCTCCATCATGCTAACACCAGCCCCTGCACCCCACTCTCTAATTCTTTCATAACCCAGTCCATATACAAATTGAATAACCAATGAGACATAACACATCCTGCCTTACTCTGCTATTAATATTAAACCAATCACTTTCGTCTTCTATTATTCTTACACACGCTTAAACTATCGGTCTGATACATACTTTGATTCATTTCAAAGCTTAACCTCCAACACATATATGACTAACACTTAGCCATAGAGCTCTCCTATTAATCTCCTATCATGAGCCTGTTGCAAACCCATAACCTAAATACAATTTATTCTTCTCTCCCACTTTCCCAAATCATTTGTTTCAATGTAAAGCATTGCATGCCACAAATCCTCTTCATACTAAACACACCTTCGTTCTGCACCAATCAGTCTGTCAGGTTACTCGACGCACTCTTTCGACCAAAATTCACCAGCATATAATCTTCCCTACCAACACTCAATAAACTGAATCCCCTATGAATACCTACAGTTACCTGTATCCCACCACCCTGTTATATAAGTGGCTACATGTATTGCTCTCCTCAATTCCCTCGGAAACTAATTTACCCTCCATAAACGCTTTGTTACCAACTTCCAAAACCAATCAATCACCATCTCGCCTATATACTTTTACTGATTGACGAAAAAATTTTATTCTTTCAATCCTCATATTTTTAAAATAAACTTAATTAAAACTCTTTTTGACAGGGGATACAATATTTCGTCATCTTGCTAATTTCACAAAACAACCTTGATATTCCTCGAAAAGCGATTTTTTCAGAAGAATGGGTTCCTAGAATTTATAATTAACTCAACTTTTCGAAAATCTACGTTTCGAGCAAATTAAAGACAAATTTCAGTGCTAAATGTAATCAGCTCTTAAGGATATTTGTATATAGGTTGCCTTTCTGGGGAAAATTAGTTACAAAATTTCGACGTAAATTTGATGTGGTTTTAAAAACAAACTTTGCACAGTTTCAATTTAGATTTAGATTTTAGAGTGAAAACAAAATTTGGAAATATTTTAAATTTAAAGATAAACTCCCTTTACCTTTATGCTCATCAGTAAATATATCATTAACAAGAAGGACAAGACGAAGCCCTTTCACACGTATTTGGCTGAGCATTAAAAGGTATTTTTTAGAACTCAGACCCATTTACCTCATTCCCCCCCATTCAGCTATTAAATGCTCATTCTCTTCAGCGAAAACGAGCAAAACAGGATAGTGAATTTTGGCCCAAATTGAGGAACCCGATCTTCAGTTTTTAGAATCCCTATATATTTGGCATTTCAAACCGACCTTAACATGAATCTAAGTTTTATACAGTTGTTTAATACTGAAGTGAAGTTTGTTTAAATCTCACACCTGCTTAACCACATACTATTGGTAATTCATATTTAATCTAGTATGCGCTATTTTATTTCAACTTGTATGATTATTTTAACTTTTAATTAATTTTATATAATATTTTGTTTAAAATTTTATCATTATATTGTAAGTCTTGAAAATGGGAAGAAGGATTCTTACCCGAAACTAGTCGGCTAATAAATAATTAAAAATGTTCAAATTTCTTTTGTGAGTTATAACTCGTTATTATATATATTAATATATATATATTATATATATATATATATATATATATATATATATATAGTATATATATATATATATATATATATAATATATATATATATATACTATATATATATATATATATATAATATATTATATATATATATAATGAACATACTTTATATTCGCTAAAAGGAAATTTATTTAGAATACACAAGAAATAATAATATCAATGCGTAGGAAGGAAAATGATTAAAAAAAATATTGGCAAGTTAAAAATGCCAAAAGTACTTGCAAATACTTGCAAATTTTCAAGTACAAGAGGTGCAGTTCAAGTACAAGTACAAGTACACTGGTTTTGGAAAACTGCAGTACAAGTACAAGTACAAGTACTCCCAAAAAAATGTACTTAAGTCCAAGTACAAGTACAAGTACTTGTACTTAAACCCAACCCCTGCATATATTTATATATTATATATATATTAGTATATATATATATATAATATATATATATATATATATAGTATATATATATATATATATATATATATATATAAATTAATATATATATATATATATATATATATATATTATATATATATATATAATATATATATATATAATATATATATAATAATAATATATATATGATAGTATATATATATATATATTCCCGTGCTACCAGAGTGCAGGACGCTTGGACCAAACTCTTTTGCACCTCACAAACCTCTTTCCCAAGCCTCCACCAATTTGGAAAAGGTTATATATTAATGCTTGGAAATTAATAATTCTCGAATTATGCGCTTCAAAAACAAAAGCTTCTGAAGCCCTTTTCATAGGAGGGTTGATTATTCTTTTTCGTTGGTAAATGAAATCTACACCACTGAAAGACGGCTCACTAGCTACATTGTTGAAGGGCATGCTAGAATTGCGCCTGACGACTTCTGCAGGATGTGGAAAACTTATACAATTATCATTCCACAAACAGTAGATCTTTATCTATTCAAGTTTTTCTCTCTGACATTCTTCGATCAATGAGTAGAGTGTCTTTGACACCTCTGAACAAGACTCTTCATCGCTGCTAGAAGCCAAAAAAACGTTCATGGATTCAGCAATGATCGCTAACAGATGGTAATTGCGTGTTTGTTTGTGTGACTTTGCTTTTTATTGGCTGGTGATATTTCTGCTTTAGCAGCATTTCATCACATAGGCATCCTAAATTAATTTTAACCTTCTGTAAAACATGTGGTTCAAGAAATTATGTTTTGTATCTAGGATTTAGAAAAGTTGCTATTGTACATGCGTCATAGTTTTGCAGAGTTTGAAATCTAGTACACTGGCCAACAAAAAAAAATTTTTTTTTTTTGCTGCCAAGGATATTTTATCGAATTTATAGTATATCGGATGTGCTGATTTCAGAAATGACATTAGTTTTCCAAGATTGGCTCTAGTTTTTGAGAGATTACAGGGTGTTCCAGATATACTCTTATACAAATATCTTTTTTAATGCATATTTTACAGTAATATCGTTTTATTTCTTTTTAAGGGGATTACCTTTATATATACTTTATTTTTTTCTATTCAGAACACTATGAGTACTTCACGAAGAGCCTGTTGAATAACCCCAATGTATTTTGCTACATCTGTTGGTGAATATTGCCAGGAGAACCAAAGAAGAAATATTACTAACTTTGTGAAAGCAAGCATATCTTGCATACTTTGGAATGAAACTCGGAATACCAAGATAAGTCGTTAGGGCTCCCGCATATGGTCTGTTAAAAACGTGTGTCGAAAGATCTTACGTTCAGTGGAAAAAATGGACGCAAGAAAGGTTTAAAATTTGTGTGGCCTATGTTTATGGCGGAGCCAAAAGAATCACCAGCAGTGACTGTTATTTTGTTTGGTTAATGTGAAAGGTAATCAATCGTTACAAGAAACGTAAATTTGAGTATCCGGATTTGGGAATCAGCAAGGCAACCTGTACCACACTCGACGATGTCCCCATCCCAGTGTTCACTACACTCCCAGACTAGCATTGTCTGATAAAGAAGATATCCAGGATTTGTATGCACGCTGTGCAGCATAGTGGTAGTGAATTATGAAGAAAGTACCCTTCTACACAGCAACAGTTCTCCCAGGAAGGATCAATGATTTAGTACGAAAGTTAAGTCTCTCCAAGCAAGATTCTGAGCTTTTAGCATCTAGACTAAGTGAAAAGAACTGTCTCAAGGCCGAATGTAAAATAACTTTTTTCGGACAAGAGAGGTAGGTACTTCTTTCATATTTCATTGAAGAAGAAGGGACCTAGTATACTGTAGAACATCCATGGACTCCTACCTCCAAATTGGGTTTACGTTACTAAATACCGAACCAGAAGGGATTGGCGATTGTTTGATGAATAGCAACGAGAAAGCTTGAAGTGCGGTTTATTGAAACGAATGCAAAATAGTTATGCACGATTCCAAATAAGGTTCACTCAACAAACTGAAAGATGAATATGAAAATATAAGAATGGTCTTGCAGAAGCTTAGATATATGAACACCAGTGGTCTAAATGCGTTGATTTGAAGATGGTCAACATCTTACTTGGGCAGCAAAGCGGATATACTAAGGCCCGTATTTATGAATCAACTTTGAAAAACGTCTTGCTAAAGAAGACCACTGGGAAAAAGTTTTATGGCCTGCTAGGGAAAATATGACTGTAGGTGCATCAGATATCATTAACGAACCACTGGTTGACAAGGGAAAAATTATTTTCCCACCACTCCACATCAAACTAGGACTGATGAAGCAATTTGTTAGGGCCCTAGACAAAGATGGTGAATGTTTCAAATATACTTGCAGATTTTTTCCAGGGTTGAGTATGGAGAAACTCAAAGCTGGAATCTTTAGCGGGCCTCAAATTCGCCCCAAAATCATCAAAGGATGACAATTCATTGAAATTCCATGACTTGATATTGAAGCATTTTTTCTTCTTTTGCCTGGGAAAAGTTTGTCTGAGTTGCTCAGAACTTTTTGGGGCAACCATAAATCTGCCAAAAACTATGTAGAACTCGTACAGAAATTGCTTTCAGACTTCAAAAATTTGAGAATGCTAATATGAGCATAAAATTTCACTTTCTACATAGTCACTTAGATCGGTTTCCGATAATCTAGGATGTTATAGTGAGAAACAAGGGGAGAGGTTCCATCAAGATATCAAGGTATGGAAGAAAGATACCAAGGAAGATGGGATACAAACATGATGGCAGACTATTGTTGGAGCCTTCAACGTGATTTGTCCACATTCTGCACACAGAAGACAATCGTATAGACAGCGATTTGGTAATGCATTAATTTTGATTTCATTGTACTGAATTGAAATGTTTTGACCTATTAGCATTTTACGTACTTACTCATTACCAATTTGATATATATCTTTCGTGTTTTTTTTTTGTGAATTACGTTACAACCTAACATAAGTTGTTGTTATTAATGTATTTTGTGACCACCCTGTATCTCAAAAAACTAGAGCAAATCTAGGAAAACTGTTTTGAATCTAGGATTTAGAAAAGTTGCTATTGTACATGCGTCATTGTTTTGCAGAGTTTGAAATCCATTAATTATTTTATGATTTTTATCTATCTCAGCATGAGTGCTTCTGTCATCCTTGAAAGTCCCTTGCTTTTATTATATATATATATAGATCTATATATATATACTATATATATATATATATATATATATATATATATATATATATATATATAATAATATATAATACTATATTATATATATATATTTTTTTTTTTTTTTTTTTTTTTTTTCAGAGATAAAACAACATCACTCACGGGCAGAGCCCTTATTCAAGGAGGAGGTGTACTCGTTTAACGTCCGAGCAGAAGAGCCAAGACCAAGGAGAGAATACTCACATTCTCCCCAACCCGACCAGTTTTGCTGAACCTGGACCTCACTTTGTTGGCGCGAGTTTGCTCTAACCATGAGCTAGTCGGGCGCCTTTTTTATAATAAATAAAGTATATTTAAAAAAAATTTATACAATACATATATATATATATATATACGATAAATACAATACATTAACCTAAACACATATACACATACACAACATATATATACAAATATAAATATCACTAATATTATTAATACTACCACTATCATTGACTACATTAACACTACTATCACTATCACTGCACTATTGTTTTAATATTAATATTGATATGACTAACAATATTTCCACAAATATTAATATTATTTTACC
>JABUQX010106896.1:0-12500 GCA_015478945.1 Trachelipus rathkii | reverse complement strand
ATTATATATATTATATATATATATATATATATTTTTTTACAAATTGAGATATATATCTTATATGTGTATATATATATATATATATATATAGCCCTCTGGCAACCCGCTTGCATGTTTGCAATTGTTCAAAGCTTAAATTTTGGCGATAGATTGGAATTAGTGTTGATATTTTGTATCGGACGTAACTAACCGACTCTTCATTTATCTACGTGGTTAAATTTGTTCTGCATTATAGCAATCATCTTTGTTTTAAGCCGTTTTCGTTTGCATTGTGTGCTACTGCTGATAAGAAATGCAACCAGGTTTAGCACGAATTTCGGGCATAATCGACCGATTGTTTACAAAAATTTTTGATCAGCTGTTTTAATGGAGCACGTGGTTTTGGAATAAACAAAAATAAAAAAAATAACAAATGGTTTTTATTACAAATAATTGATCAACTATTGTGATGGAGTTTATCGATTTGGAAGAAATTAGATTTAAAGCTAATTTCATGAATGAAACGTTCATCAAATCAACGAACTACTACGCCGCAATCTTATTTGTTTACATTTTTTCGTTAGCATTTTCTAAAATTAGGTAAGCACAAGTAAAGAGCAGCCTAACAAATTTAGGCGAAATACTAACGTTTTCGTTAGCCATTTTACTCTAAATTTGTGCTAAAAGATTAGACATAAACGAACGACTTTTTAGCATTTTCCTAAATTTCGTTAGGAAAAGTGCAAAATCGAAAACGCCTTTACCAGAAAGCCTTAAATGGCTTCAATATATATATATATATATATATATATATATATATATATATATATATACTATATATTATATATATATATATATATATATATATTATATATATATATATTTAAGTATATATATATATATATATATTATATATATATATATATATAAATATATTTATATTATATAAACTAATATATATTATATATATATATAATAAAATGATAATATAAAATTTTTATATATATATTAATATATTATATATATAATTATATATACTATATATATATTATATATATATATATATATATATATATATATATATAAAAGTCGTTAAGTTCAATTTACTGGTCTAGTAATTTAACAGAGGACGTTAATTAAAGGAGATGATTGACTTTTCTTTACTTTTCAACAATAATGATTAATTATATTATGGGAATTTGATGAAAAAAATTATTTCTTAAGGATAACAAAAGGTCACTTGTAAATTTTAAGTTAGTTTTAGTTAACTTATATTCAATAATGATTTTTAATGAAGTCGCTTTCTGTGTGAGCCAAATATTATAACTTGTGCCCTCTTCTTATCTCTTGGCACTTTTGAACTATAAATCACATTTACTAATTTATATTATGAAAATTATTATCTCTTTACATAATTTGAATTTTAAGGAATATAGAGATATGTGGGCTGCTCTCACACATCCTCTCTGTTCAAGGCTGGTGGCAAAATCCTTGATCCTCTCCAAGGTTGGGGGAGAGACGCCAAGACGGTTTAAGGATCTTATATCTCAATGTCTATTTCAGTTTGAAATAAGCATAACAACGGTTCTGATGATGCATATAGGTCCACTTCTTCACAAATAATGCATAGAAATGTATGTTTACATGTAAAATTTATATAAATAAAGATTTTTCCCTATATATATATATATATATATATAATATATATATATATATTATATATATAATAATATAATATATATATATATATATATATATATTTATATATATATATAATATATAATAAGCACCTCACAAAAGTTATTTTTCTCACCACACCGCATCCTCTATTTTCATGCCGCAACGTACAAGAGATTGGTGAGATTTTATAACTGATTAATATATTTTTGTTATGTGATATTTATATAAATCATTATATATAATATTTAGTTTATATTATATATATTATATATATTATATATATATATATATATATATATATAGTATATAATATATATATATATAAAGGTTAGTAAGAAAAAAGAAAAGGAAATTCCACCTCCACTTCCGACTAGTCCACCTCCACCTTTGAATAATAAAGAAAACTTACACCCTGAAGGTAATATATATATATATATATATATATATATATATATATATATATATATATATATATATATATATATATATATAGTATATATATATATATAACTATATAATATATTATTATTATATATATATATATATTTGATTAATGGTATGAGATTTCTTTTTTGAATCCTGAAGAGTGACAAATTCTTAATTTCATCAAAAATTATCTTATTGTTTTCCCTTCAATTTGGCTTAATTTTGTGTAACATTTAATTGCATATATCTAAATTTATTTCATATTAAAAGTCACCCTTAAAGAATATTAATATATTATTATTATTATTATTATTATTATTATTATTATTATTATTATTATTATTATTATTATTATTTAGTATTATTATTATTATTATTATTATTATTATTATTATTATTATTATTATTATTATTATTATTATTATTATTATTATAGCATAAACACCTTGGAAATTTCTCTCTCTCTCCTCTCTCTCTCTCTCTCTCTCTCCTCTCTCTCTCTCATTATATATATATATGTATATTATATATTATATATATATATATATATATATATATATATATATTATATATATATATATATATAATATATATATATATATATATATATATATATATATATATATATATAAATTATTATATAATTAATATATATATATATATATATATATAATATATATATATATATATATATATATATTATATATATATATATATAATACTAAATATATATATAATATTCCAAGCATCTTTCCAAACCATCTCAGCACCATTTTATCTGCTCCTTTCATCAGTCATGCTTCTTAGCATCACATTTCGCTTATCCTTAATTTTCTAATCCTTTCTCTTCTCTTCATCCCAATAATATTTCTTAAGACTTTCATTACCAAAACCTTATTCCTTTTTTTCATCTTTGAATTTAATACTCACATCTGATATCCATGCAGAACAGTTGGAATGAATGTATTACTCAAACTATTTTATTTTTACTTTCCTAGATAAATTCGTACTTAATACTCTTTTTCCCTCCGAAAGACCAAATATCCATCAATAAATACCAAAAGAACTTGTTTATGCTAAGCTTTCACCTTCCACCTTTTGTATCTTCTAATCGAGAAT
This sequence comes from Trachelipus rathkii, assembly GCA_015478945.1. Classification (NCBI taxonomy): domain Eukaryota; kingdom Metazoa; phylum Arthropoda; class Malacostraca; order Isopoda; family Trachelipodidae; genus Trachelipus; species Trachelipus rathkii. The sequence goes on along the minus strand of JABUQX010106896.1, from coordinate 9,296 downwards.
GACCTTAGTCGTCATTGGGTTTCCCACTATTTTCATAACTTTACTCTTAATAAAATTAATTTATAGTCATTTTGGTACACCCTTTCAAACTCATGCATCAAATTGCGGAGTTTTCCTTTTGAATCAGCCACCAACATAGTATCATCTGCAAACAGTAGAACCCAGATCTCCCAATTACCTTTTTGTTACCACTAATTGGTTCCTTCTACAATTCCGTCCATATTCCTAACTACATTATCCAAAAATATATTAAATAACCATGGAAATATATCACAACCCTATTTCAAACCTTTTTTCTCACCTCCACTCCTCTTAATCCTAAAAAATTCTTTGTTCTTCCTATAAAAAAAACTTTAATCTCATTTAATAATCTTCCATTTACTCTAAAACCCATCAATTCTATCCACAACTTCCCTCTTGAAACTCTGTCGTATGTCTTTTCCAAATCAGTGAGGCATACAAAAACATCTTTCTTTTTTCTGCATATTTCTCTGCAGCATTTTAATGGTAATAATCCAGATGCATCCTCGACCATCGACAATCTTATATATGGAGAGAGAGAGAGAGAGAGAGAGAGAGAGAGAGAGAGAGAGAGAGAAGAGAGAGAGAAGAAGAGAAGAAGAAGAGAAAAAAAGAGAGAAAAAGAGAGAGAGAGAGGAGAGAGAGAGAGAGAGAGAGAGAGAGAGAGAGAGAGAGAGAGAGCTCACCTTTTCGTCTTAGTGAACTCTTTCACTCACACTAACTCTCTCCAGTCTCTCTCAGTCTATAGAATCACTCTGTCACTTTCTTTATAATATAACTAATGTAACAAACACTGCTTTCTGAACTCACCAGTCACATACCTCCTCCATTGAGAATTTTCTCTGTACAACTCTCTAACCTCAGACTTAACCGCTACGCTCAATGTTGCATGTTTTCCACAAGTAAAGTCTGAAAACTCTCCCTTTATCTTTCTCCACCTTTACCTTCAAATGTCGTGAATCAGTGCATGCCGACCTTTAACTTGGCCCTCGTCTCTTTATTATCCCCAACTTTGGTGGCTGTGAGCCAGTTACATCTCAACACTCAGTATATATATATATATATATACTATTTATCTATACCTTTCACTCTACATATATATATACTCTCTCTGTATATACTATATATATATATATATATATATATATATATATATGAGAGAGAGAGGTGAGTTGCTTAATTAACATGTTGTTATCTTAACGGTTCCTTCAGAAGCATGAGCTGTTCAAAAAATAAGAAATAATAATATTGAATGTGTTCCTAAAAGGACTTAATCGTCTGCTTTCCATTAGTCGTAAATTAAGGTTTACTTCCGGCAATTTTTTTTTTAAAGTAATTGAAACAATGGTTTAATAATGCCCTCGGGTAACTATTAAAATACTTTCACGAATGAATAGAACGCCGATTGAGCGTTTCCTATTGTTTTAAATCATTATTATGGAGTTACGTAATTCTTTTGTATCCCTCCGTCATTGGCAGGAGAAACGCAGAAGGTTGAATGTCCGTTTTCGTCGGAACAACACGAAGGGAAGGAGTTCGCGCATGTCACGCTTTCACTTCCGCCTCACGAGGTCTACAGATTACTTTTCCAAGACGAGTCCTTTCTTACCTCTATTTACAACGATAAGAATTATGTCGGTGGGTATTATTATTATTATTATTATTATTATTATTATCATTATTATTATTATTATTATTATTATTATTATTATTATTATTATTATTATTATTATTATTATTATTATTATTATTATTAGTATTAGTAGTAGTAGTATATTAGTAATGTAGTAGTAGTAGTAGTAGTAGTAACTCAAATTTTGTAGGTAATACTTTTATGATGGTCTATGGCAGTGGTCGGCAAACTCATTAGTCAACAGAGCCAAATATCAACAGTACAATGATTGAAATTTCTCTTGAGAGCCAAATTTTTTAAACTTAAACTATATAGGTAGGTACGCTGTTATTAACTTAATTAAGGTACTCCTAAACTGGCCTTTTCTAAAAAACATTCTTAACCTGATTGAGGAACGTTCTCTGAGGTCAACCCTTTCCAACTCTCTCATCCATACTCGTCTTGTATACTTATCTTCTTTGTCTCCTCTCGTTCATCCTCTCTGTATGTCCAAGCAAACCATCTCAACATGCCTTTCTCAATCCTCAACACTACATCTTCCTTCACTCAACAACGGTCCCAAAAATTACCTTAATAAACTTTACTTAAAGTTTTAAGTCTTAGATTCGTTGAATAAAACTAGATATCATTCCTAACCTTGGCCTTGCATCTCCTTGGAAAGTTTTGGTAAGTCAGGTTTGTATGTTGTTTTTAATTTTAGGCACGATTCCAGGTTCTCATCAATAAGACGACTTCTCAACTTACTCTTGATACGGTTCATGTTTGAAAATGATTGTTCGCATGAATATGTAGATCCGAATAAGGGAAGAACAGCAAACGCTAGTTTTTTCAGCTGATTATGAGTCAGGAATACTATTCCAGGTGTTAAAAAATCAACATATCTTCCTTCTCTAGGATCTTTCAACTAAGATGCCTTTTCTGTGAACTAAGTTCACATTTGTTTTTCTCTATTTCTATATTAGCACAAAGACGTTCAAATTTCGAGCTCCACTATTTTTGTTTTTTAAATCCAGCAATTGCATTCCAAAGTTGCCAATGTCAATATTAAAAAGAGAAAAATTTAGTTCTGTTACATTAGCATTAAGAGTTTTTTTTTAACAAAGGCTAACGTCGCTTTGCTGTTTCTGAATTCCTGAAACCTGTTGAGGAAAGCTTCCCTCATATTTAAAAGTGTTGTTTTGAAATAGCAAATGTTAATATCAGAACTATTTTCTTGGCGATGTTTCAACAGGCATGGAAAGTGAATCAAAGTTTCTCTTTCAAATTCTTGAGCAAAAAAAAAAATAAAATAAAAGAGATAATTTGTTTTCGAATAAAATAACTTTTAACATCGAAAAAATTGTGTTTCCTTCCCCCTTTAGTTTACGATTAAGCTGATTTAGATGAGATGTAACGTCTACCATGAAATAAATTTTTTGGATCCACACTGATCGATTGTTAGACTATGGATAATGAACACCCTTCTCAAGAAGAAATGTTTTAATTTCTGTTAATAAGGAAGCGAAACGTTTCAAAATGTTTCCTCTTGATACTCAATCTCCATTTCAACTAAAAATTCTTTAAATTGGCTGTGATTAAAAGCTTTAGATATAATGGAGTTGATAATCTTAATCATTATTTTCATAACTTTGCAAATTTCTTCTGGAAATGTCTGCGCACAAAGCGCTTCTTGATGAATGATGCAGGAGAGCAGCGCACTCTGCAGTTAATTTTTCCAAAGAATTGCAACAAGAAGAAACCCGTTCTTACGCCGGTCATACCTTTCGTCCCCGTCTGTTGAAATTGAGCCAATTTTGCTCAGTGGAAAATGATCATTTTCACATTATTCATCTACAGAATTTGCTATATCCTCTCCACGTGTTTGACCTTTGAGTGGCAATAATATTAAAAGTTCTTCTTTAGGACCTGTAGATGAAATAGATCGTACAAAAAAGTGAAACTTGCGCTGCATCATTTTATGACACAAGACTGGTCAACTGCTATTGATAAAGCTGAAACCAATTTAAGATCTTCGATTTGCTGGTTGGTTATATTCGAAGAAATTTTGAGCATTCTATCTTTCACTGCTTTAGCAGACAATGGTAACTCTTTTAATTTTTTTCTTAGAATATCTGTCTTGTTTTTAAAATCACGAAATAGCTCTTCGGATGCATTTATAAAACAACTTTTATGTTTTTGACGTCTGTATATGGTTTTCCTCTCTTAACAATCTCTTGACTAACCACAAAACTTGCAATATTAACATTATTGGAAGATTGCATCCAGTAATTAAATACAGAACTTGATTTTTCTTGACTCTTCTGAAGTTCCTCAACTGCTTTCTTCCTTGCATCACCGACAGGATATTTAGTACTAAATGACAAGTGTTTAGCTGTAAAGTGTCTCTCCAAATTTGATTTCTTGCTATGCGTCAATTTTTCCTTACAAATAAGACAGGTCAGAAGGCCATTTAAGTTTGGAATAAACGCGAAAGTCTCGGTCCATTCAACTTTAAATTCATAGTTTTCGTCTTCCGTTTTTCTTTGCTTCTTCTTTGTAGTCATGTCAAACAGGGCACCTAGAAAAATGTTTTATTTTATAATTGTCGTAGATAGAATAGCATTACTTATTCTATTTACAAATTTATATTATCTTATATATATTTTTAACCCCAATGAATAATAACAATAAATTCTCTTCCTTACAAAACGACAATAATAATAAAGCTACCAACACAAATAATTACAATGCCAAATTGATGACAAAATGCTATAGAAGTTTACAGCTAGTTTATGGAAAAAAAACCAGAACTTTATGCTTCAGTATGCTTTACTACATCACACACGCACTAGCACAAACCACTGCACAATGAGACTGCTGTTGCACGAAGCACGCACGCACGCCTCCCCAACCGAACGACTGGAGGGGGAACCTTGCAGGAGAGGCAAAGCGCTTCGGAAAGAGGCAGGTGGAATAACAACAGCAGGGGTGCGGATTTTAACTACAATTCTAGTCTTTCCTGGGGGGGCACGCTCTCGGAAGTAATGCATTGTAGAACACGATGCAAAGATACGATTTGACGATACGCATACATTTAATCTTTCTAGAAATGTTTTCTCATTAAGTCGCTTCAGAGCATTAGCCTAAAGATGAAGACACAAACATCAAATAAGAATGTAATAGTAAAAATAGGAAAGCCAGTCATCTCGAAGTTTCAATCACACATGGTATTTTGTTGAAGAGCCACACTCAAAGGGGTCAAAGAGCCGCAGTTGCTCGCGAGCCGCAGTTTGCCGACCACTGGTCTATGGGACCGGAATCTGAAATGCCAAACAGACGGAGGGAGGTAATAAGAGTCTAGAATAGATTATTTAGCGTAGTCTGAAAAAATTGATTTTTTGTTAAAAGTAATTAATTGATATTTTGTTATTCGTATGAAGCAATTGCGAGAATTAGGAAATATTTCTTAGCAACGTTATTCGGTGTTTTCATCTATTATTTCTTTTTACGTTTGAAAAAGGAGTAAGTTTTGGTAAGTATTCGGAGCTTTAATGTGTGTACTTAAAGAAATTTATTTTAACCTAAACTTAAAAGGTACTAAAACGAATTTAAACATTTTAAAAAATTGGTCAGAAGGAATATATTTATATATGAAAGAGATTTAGCTCGCTTTTATAATCCTCTTAGATGGGGACGAAAGACGATTATCGGTAAAAAATATCGATGTTGCGTCAGACTAAGGTAATCTAGACCAGTCGTCTCCAAAGTGGAGTATGCGCACCCCGGGGGGTGCGCAAGGTGATACTTGGGGGTACGCAAAGAAGTAGGCTCACGATCACTATATATGTATATATATATATATATATATATATATATATATATATATATATATACTGCTACTATATACTATATATATATATATATATATATATATATATATATATATATATGAAGATGCCATACGCAGGAGGAAAAAAAGAAGAAAATGAACAATTTGGAGGGGAAGTAGGATGAATAGGGACATACAAGTGGATAGGAAGCTCTTCTGGAAGGAAGCGGCAAAGGTTAAAAATAGGCTAAAGGTGAATCTGCTTTGAATAATGAATAGGGATGGTGCTTTCGTAACTAATGAAAAGTAATGAATGTGAGGGAGTGTGGAGAACACTTCGAAAATCTACATAACATTGGCAGAAATGAAGAGTTGATAGTCAATGTGTGTGGGTTTGATGGTGCCAGAAGGGTTTTTTTTTGGAGGTCATTAGTAAGGAGGAGGAGGAGGTAATGGGTGAGGCAGAGAAGGACAGAAGAATATGAGTAAATCTGCAAAATTACCGATGAAATTACTAGGTGAAATGATCAAGAACAGGCAGAGATGGTGATTGATTGTATTTGGAAGTTGTGTAACAAAGCGTTTATGGGTGTATAGTTTCAAGGGATTAGAGAAAGCAGCAACTAATGTTTGCCTTTCTTCACTTGGTGATTAATTGAATTTGGAAGTTTAATTAGTGTTGTAAGGAAGATACATGCTGATATTTTGGTCGAAAGAGTGCGTCGAGTGACTGAAGGACTGATTGGTGAAAAACAAGGTGCGTTTAGAAGTGGTAAATATGGATCGACTAAATCTTTACATTAGTGAAAGAAATGATTGAGAAAATGAGAGAGAAAAAAATAAATTGTATTTAGGTTTGTGGATATGCAACAGGCGTATGGTAGGATTAATAGGGAAGCTCTATGGTACGTTTTTGGTGTTGGTGGTAGGTTTCTGAATGGAATCAAAAGTTTTTATAATGATAGTGAAGCATGTGTAAGAATAAATGGAGTCGAAAGTGATTGGTTTAATATTAATAGTGGAGTGAGGCAGGGATGTGTTATGTCTCCTTGGTTATTCAATTTGTATATGGATGGGGTTATGAAAAAATTAGAGGTGGGGTGGCAGGGGATGGTGTTAGAATGATGGAGAATGGAAGAGAGTGGAGGGTGCGCCACCTATTATATTCGGATGATTTGGTTTTGCGTGGCGAATCTGAAGAGAGTTTGAGAGGATTGGTAGAGAGATTTGGTAGGGTGTGTAAAAGGAGGGGTTTGAAAGTTAGCGTAGATAGGAGCAAGGTTATGGTTGTGAGTGAGGAAGGTCCTCGGTATGAATTTTGTTAGATGGTGAGTAGCTGGAACAATTGTCTGAGTTTAAATATTTAGGATATATGTTGAATGAAAAGGGAACGGATGATGCAGAGTGTAATAGGAAGTTGTGAATGGCAGGAAAGTGGCTAGTGCAATTAAATCCTTGGTGGATGGGAAGGGACTAAGTCTTGAGTGCGCCAGGGTCTTACATGAGGGTATGTTTTTACCTGTGTTAACGCATCTTAGTGAGACTATGGCCTGAAATAAGAGGTATAGATCTAAAGTGCAATGTGTTCAGATGGGCAATCTTAGGGGCGTGTTAGGTGTGAGAAGAATTGATAAAATGAGGAATGAACGTATTAGAAAGTTGTGTGGTGTGAAGTAAGTGGTAAATGAGAGAATAAATGAAAGTACGTTGATATGATTTGGTCATGTGGAAAGTATGGATGATAGCCGGTTGGTTAAGCCGATGTATAGAGTGTGCTGGGAACCGACCGGCTGGGAGACAGAAAAAAAAGTGGATTGAGTCAGTAAAGGAATGCCTGGAGGAAAGAAATGCGAGTTTGGCAGAGGCGAGAAGAAAGGTGCATAATAGGAGTGATGGTGGAGTTTTGTGAGGGGTATGTTTGTGGCCCACCTAGGCCAAGGGATGAACCCTACATTGACGATATGCCATAGTGAGGGTCCGTCGCGGTCTCGTGAACTTCTAGGGTGTGTTGTTCAGACTGCGACGAGTCCTCACTAAAAGGTATAAAGGAGGCGGTAAGGCTGGTCTTTCTTTTCGACTTGCGCCATACTCTTCTACAAGTTTTGTTTCTAGTGCATGCTACGCACCTTACCCCCAGTCGGGGAGAGAAGATGGGTAATGATGATGATGATGATGATGATATATATATATATATATATATATATATATATATATATATATATATATATTTCAATTCTGCTGTTGCCTGTTATATAATTTTAAATTTAATAACTATATTTATATATATATATATATAACCTCTTCTGCTCTATATATATATATATATATATATATACTATATATATATTCTGCTCCACCTTACCAGGATTAAATCCCGGGCCCTCGCAGACGGAATAGCAAGTCATCGTGGTCAAGTTGTCAACACACTTGCTATTCCGTCTGCGAGCTGGCCCGTGAAAATCACTCAGAGGTAATTTTTATTATTACATATTGAGCTGCGGTTTAATTAAAGCAGTATTTACATCAATACAAATAAATTCTCCGGTTAAGACTGTTCTCCTTACATGGGTCCTGTGTTGCCTTTGACCCGAGTGTGAACGGGGATGCGCGGCTGAGGTATCTGTCTGACATAGGCGGTCCTTATTTGATAGAGCACTCTTTCATAGGTGTAAGTCGCGTATCTTTTTAGCTCATCGTGGTCAATTGGTCAACACACACATGCTATTCCGTCTGCGAGGCCCCGGATCTTATCCTGGCAAGTGAAGAATCATTCAAGGAGTAATTTTATCATTATATATATATATATATATATATATACTCTCCATATATATCTATATCTTTCTTATCCTCATATATATATATATATATATAAATAAATAAATTTATTTTTTTTAGATACATTTTAGTCATAGATCTACCCATATAATATATTATTTTATATTGAGCTGAATAGAGGAGGTGCGTGCTTTCTGTTTCTGCAGATGATGATGTGAGTTTCATCCTAGGGGTACGAGATCAAAAAAGTTTGGAGACCGCTGATCTAGACGATTACCCGGTCGGAACCGGAGTAAGATTAATTGATTATCTTATAAGACAAGCTCACATAGGTTGAAAAAGCTTCTAAGGCTGGCGTACAGTGGCTGATGATACAAAACATTCCGACACACGATGAAACGAAACAAAAGTTTTCAAGTCGATATAAGATGGCGGAGAGTAATATTGCCAATATGGATAATAATAATAAAAGGGGATGGTCCAAATTGTTCCGGGATGAGCACGATTCCCTCTAAAAATGGACATAAAATTCAGAATTTTCAGCCGATTTTTACCAAAAAATAAACACCAAACTATAGCTTTTTCTGACGTCTAAAACGTCGTTTTCGAGTGTTTTTCTGTGTCTGTAGTCATTGTTTTGGTTATTTCAATTTTTGAAAACCTATGTTTTTGACATTTGTCGCTACCCCTCCTACAATTTTTTTAACAAAATAAACTGAAACTCTAATTTCGGACCATCTGAAAAAAATATAGAATGTGATTTTGATATTTTTACTATCTGAGCAATGGTCGATTTTCAAGACTTACTATTTTGGGTTTTCTAGAATTGAAAGATGGGATGTTTTCAGTGTTATCGGTCAGCATAAGGCGCCAGATATTTAGTCAGGAGATACACATTATTTTTGTATATGTTTGGTTTTATTACATTTTGATATTAAATGATTTTGAAATTTTTAATATGACCATACAAAAATTATCAACAAAAAATATCATATCTTCTTGACAGAAAATTTGATACATTATTATATTTTACTACATTAATATTCTTTTCAAATATTT
>JABUQX010106895.1:45000-47500 GCA_015478945.1 Trachelipus rathkii | reverse complement strand
ATTCTGTTCTAACATGTACATATCGTCAATTGCATTGCATCTTGCAAAGATAACCCGTATTTCTTGAAGACTGACATTTCTAGAGCCAAGAGTCAAGAGCCTTTTATAAGCTATTATAATATATTTTCTAAGTTGAAGGAGTAATATATTATATACCTCATTTTATAATTTTGTACATTTATACTTGTGATAATGTGATTAGTTAACATTAATGTTATTGTGAGTTAAATCTCATTTTATTTTTTATTTGCTATTTTTCTTTTTTTTATTTAAAATTTTGTTTTTAACTTTTTTAGTTTAATTAGGGATTTAGAGTGTTTAAATTTTTTTATTTATTTTTATTTTTAATTTTCTAATTTTTTTAATTTTTAATTTTCTTTTGTAAGTTTATTTGCATTTATACTTTGTTTAATTTTTATTTTAATTTTTAATTTTTAATTTTTTTAATTTTTTAATTTTCTAACATGGAACTTTGATAATGCTAGCAGATTTATTCGTATTGTGTGTGCCAGTGTGTTGGCAGTATTGCTTTGTTGTGTGTGTGGCTTGTATGTTTGTGTGTGTGTGTGTGTGTGTGTGTGTGTGTGTATGTGTCATTTATTCTTAGTTCATTACAATAGTTAGGTTAGGATATGATAAATCTTTGATAAATGTTACTATGTTAATGTAAAATTAACATTGATATGTTAAAGATATGCATGAAAAAGTGTGAGTAGGTTACGTTTTTGTATGCTATGTTAGTTACTTTACTGTTGCTAAGTGTGGAACTTTGTTAATGTTAGCAGTTTATTCGTGCTTAAGGTATGTTAGGTTTGTCGTTGTACTTTATATTTTTAGTTCAGGTTATACTATGTTAGCGTTATTAGTGTGAAAACTTTGTTACGTTAGCATATACTCGTTGATCAGTGTATAAAGAACTTGATTTTATGTTATGTTTATTCAAAATTATACTCGAAAATGTGACTTGAATCAATAGATCAATAGATCAATAGATCAAGGATGGACAGGAGGGTGGCCAGATGCTGGCTGGATGGTGGTTTGATTTACTGATTTACTGATTTAGGGTATGTAAAACGTTACAATTTTAGTAAAAATTTGACCTTAATCAATAGATCAATAGATCACAGATGGTCAGGAGGGAGGTTGGATAGTGGTTTGATTTAGTGATTTACTGCTTTAGGGTATGTAAAAACGTAAATTTGTAAGTTATAAACATAAAAAGAATAAGAAATTTTATTTATTTATTTATTTATTTATTTATTTATTTATTTTATTTATTATTTTTATTTTTCTTGATGGTTCTGAAACCATTATTTTCGAAATCTACAGATCCAATAACCTATATAAAGACACCAACATTGTTGTTATACGACTGTTTATTAACTAAGCACTGCACCGGCTCCAGCACCGGTGCCGGTACTGACTCCGACTCCTCGGGCTCTGAATCCTTCCTCATTCTTCTTCCTTCCTCCATTCCTCCTTCTTCCTTCCTCATTCTTCCTTTCTTCCTCCTCTGTTTTGCATTCCATGCATTTCTTCTTTTTTTTTCACCTGGGGACCCCCCTCCAGTGGGGTCTCTGGACTCCGAAGCCGAATCCAACTCCAACTCCGACTCTGACTCCGAATCCTTTCTCCAAGTTTCAGTCTTCTACGATCAATTTTAATTTTTTAAGGGGGCAGCGTCCCCCTTACGGGGAGACGCAGAGGAACGTAATCTCGTCTCCGACGAGATTACGTCATCACTATAGCTCACATCAAATTTTAGGCCGTTAGCATAACAAGGTTTTCAGGGCGGACCTTGGCACTAAGGGGTAACACCCCCTTAGGGGTGACCTACGGTCACCAAAACTCGTCTGTGGTCCACCTGTTCGATTGGAAATCGTTAAGCCTAATCTTTGCTCATATTTCTACTTCGCTCTCGGGGGTGACCCCCCTCTATATACATCCCACCGACTTGAAATTTCGTGTGTGATCAGTTTATCACACACAATAATCATATACCAAGTTTTAGACCGATAGCTTTATTCCTTCCTAGCGAAAGAAGTGGTCGCGGAAACTGTGGGAATACTACAGCGATTAATCGAATGTTAATTATTGTAATTATTTTCTTTCGATTATATTTTTCATTGTTAAAAGCCAACCAGAGCACGTAGAAAGACGATTTAAACATCGATTTAAGGGTAATCGATCACGATAAATCGATTGGAACCATCAAAAATGATCTATCGATTATTTAAAACCTTCTAGGAACTAAAAAACCCGCTTTGGGGGGCTCCGCCCCCCTTTTGGGGGTAAGACCCTTGAGTTCAGGCTCAAAACCTCTGAAGTCGGTCTTCCAGACCTTAAATTCGGTCTCACCGACCTTAAAAACCCTAACCTTGACACGTCAAGCTTGAAAAACCAAATGTTGCAAAATGTTGCTTGCAACATGTGCAACATCCGGTTGCAACTATTTTGGCGGTTAGTTTCCCACCCCTTACTACTTATATATATATATATA
>JABUQX010106895.1:27500-35000 GCA_015478945.1 Trachelipus rathkii | reverse complement strand
TCTAGAAAAGAAAACTGATATGAATATGAATTCGGGTACTGCTTTGGATCCAGATCTTTGGTTTTCGAAAAACGGTGAAGATTCGGATATTCACAATTCAATTTAATATTGATGTTACACTGATCTTTTTTTTTTTTTTTTTTATGTCAACTTTGATAATTTTTACGCGATTACACAAGTATTTCTTTAATGTTGACCAGAACAAGAAAACACCAAATAAATAAAGTTGCCATAACATTTGGGCACGTTTTTTTAATATAACAAAGATAATAATAAATGTTATTAAAAGAGATCAATTAATAATAATAATAATAATAATAATAATAATAATAATAATAATAATAATAATAATAATAATAATAATAATAATAATAATAATAATAATAATAATAATAATAATAATAATAATAATAATAATAATAATAATAATAATAAGAAGAAGAAGAAGAAGAAGAAGAAGAAGAAGAAGAAGAAGAAGAAGAAGAAGAAGAAGAAGAAGAAGAAGAAGAAGAAGAAGAAGAAGAAGAAGAAGAAGAAGAAGAAGAAGAAGAAGAAGAAGAAGAAGGTTATAATAATTATTATAATACTAATAACGCAATAATAATAATAATAATAATAATAATAATAATAATAATAATAATAATAATAATAATAATAATAATAATAATAATAATAATAATAATAATAATAATAATAATAATAATAATAATAATAATAATAATAATAATAATAATAATAGTAATAATAATAATAATAATAATAATAATAATAATAATAATAATAATAATAATAATAATAATAATAATAATAATAATAATAATAATAATAATAATAATAATAATAATAATAATAATAATAATAATAAAACTCTCAGTTTATTATAAACTGAATGTGAAATAGAATTTCCACCTATTAAATAGAAGACAAAATATTTCAGCACAAATTGTATGTTGAACCAAAAAAAAAAACTTAGCAGTTCCTAACGATGATTACTAATACCATCCCTATAATGGGTTTTTCCATTTTAAGTAACTAAAGGGGTTTGATAAACCCCAAAAGAAATATCAATTTTAAAACCTGTCAGACAATTTTAATTTAAAATTTGTATGGACAGTTTTGTTTTGTTTTTAGCTTTCTCATAATTTATTTATTTAAAAAAAAATGATCTTATTCCTCCATTTTTTTTGGAGAAAAAATTAGCCAAACAAATTTATTTTACTGAAATTTAAAATAAGCTACCACTTGAAAAAAAAACAAAAGGTTTCTCTTCACATGTACATAATATCATCATAAATTGATAAAACGTTTTTAGAAAAAAAAATCAATAATAACACTTTATCACTAATTCTGCCTATTAAGGTTTGTCAAACACCAAAACGTCAATTCTACAAAAAATAATCACCCCACCACTTCCCATATCCTCCAGTTATGAACTCTCGGTTCGCACTAACTGATTATAATTATCGATTACTTTCCGATTAATGACATAAAAATTATTAATTTTTAAAGAAAATGGTATCGTGGGGTTTGTCACACACCAACAGGCCGTTCCATTGATTCCAGGGCCACGATTGCCTTCAAATAAATCAAAAAGCAAAGGTTGAAGAGACGAAGCATCGTAAGAATTAAGACTCCAAGTTACACTGCGGTCAACAGAAACAGAACCGCGAAGTAAAGAACCAAGGTTCAATTCCTCTTCAGGATACTAGGTAGCAATTACCTAAGGTAGTTCCCCTTCCTAGGATAGGGCAATGCCCATAAGATGTGAACTTTAATGAAATGAAGGGAAAATTTCTTAACGATCATTCACCGTTGACTTATTTATTTTATAAAACTTTGACTAGAAAAAGGAAGTAGTACCAAAGCGATAACCAAATTAATCATTTCATTTACTACAGGCTTATTTTAATTTATGCTTTAAAACTGCGGCCATAAGGAAGAAGATGCTGGTCCAACTGACAAATCGTAAACCCTACCTTGGAGATGGTAAGTAAAATTATATATATATATATATATATATATATATATATATATATATATATATATATATATATATATATATATATATATATATATATATATATATATATATATATATATATATATATATATATATATATATTTCAATAATATTTACACCTCACGGGCATAGTCGAATTTAAGGAGGTGAACTTCTGTAGGAAATTGCTACCTATTATCCAGACAAGGGATCGAACCCTGGCCCAATATATATGTATGTATGTATATATATATATATATATATATATATATATAAATTTAAATACAAAAATATATATATAAGGTATATATATATATATATGTTTGTTTGTATAACATTTTGTAAAGATATCTATATATATATATATATATATATATATATATATATATATATATATATATATATATATATATATATATATATATATATATATATATATAATGTTAAAATTAAAATTACAAAAAGTCATTATATTTTTTTTAGAATTTTCACTTTTAATTAAAAAAAAAAAAAAAAATTTAGAAAAAGAAACTTTGATTTTCTTGAAATTAAATTTGCAAAGTTTACTTTTAAAATAAAGGGAAAAAAATACAGAAAAATTAGAAGAAAAAATTTTGGTAAATAATTTTCTTTTATTCTTTTACTAAGATTTTTCATAAAATAAAAGAAGAAAACATTTTTTTTTCTTTAATTTTATAATTAGGTGTTTGAAACTAAAGTTGTTACTAATAATAATAATAATAATAATAATAACAATAATAATAATAATAATAATAATAATAATAATAATACACACAATAATAAGATGAATGTCATTAATAATAATAATAATAATAATAAATAATAATAAATAAATAATATAATAAATATTTAATAATAATATAATAATAATAATAATAATAATAATAAATAATAATAATAATAATAATAATAATAATAATAATAATAATAATAATAATAATAATAATAATATAATAATAATAATAATAATAATAATGATAATAATAATAATAATAATAATAATAATAATAATAATAACAATAATAATAATAATAATAATAATAATAATAATAATAATAATAATAATAATAATAATAATAATAATAATAATAATAATAATAATAATAATAATAATAATAATTTTAAAATGATGCAGTTGAAACTGAAGTTATGACCGGTAAAAATGTTACCTGAACCTGTTAACTTTGTATATCGGGCATAAAATTTAAGATTTTTCATAGGCTTTGTTTCGAAGAAAATAAATCATTTAATATTTTTATGTACCTATTTTTTAGGTATCTATTTTTGTGTATCTATTTTTTTATATATCTATATCTTTATGTATCTATTTTTATGTATTTTTTTCTGATGAACGCTCATCTAACTTTGAATTTACAATATCATTATTCTGTTTTTTAAAATTTCAAGAGAAAAAAATGCTGAACCAAAATTCATTTTAAACAGTAATTAACATACGTAACCAACAGCAAGAGACAGTTTCTCATTAATGTTTCATTATGCTGTTATTCTACCCAGGTTTACTGTTTTCTAAATTCACCACTACCGTATGTACGCTCCCAAAATTTATGTATAATGCGCTCTCAATATATATATATATATATATATATATATATATATATATATATATATATATATATATATATATGATGAGTCAGAGATTGAACGATAATTAAATTTTCAATAAAGTACTCAATATCACATCTATAAGGCATACAAACATATACAGCAGCAGCAGTATATAGCATATATATATATATATATATATAAGTATATACATATATATATATATATATATATATATATATATATATATATATATATATATATATATATATATAGAAATTGTTTATAAAAATCTCTCTCTCCTCTTTCCTCCCTCTCTCTCTCCTCTCTCTCTCTCTCTCTCTCTCTCTCTCCTCTCCCTTCCTCCTCTCTCCCTTAACTGCCAGTTTTGATTTGTGAACAGTTTTTCCCTTCATCCAAAAATGGAGCCGACATTACGAGAGGATATAAAACGATAATATTATACGGCAAATAAAAAAAAGTAATTTTTTGCACATTAAGAGATTGCAGCCATTTTTCGCTAGTTTCAATATTCTTCACACATACACATGTGTGTGCCGGTGAGGGGTTTTCTATATATATATATATATATATATATATATATATATGATAGATATATAGATATATAGATAAATATATATCTTATCTCTACATATAAATATATATACTATTATATTCTTCTGTATCTAGAGTTACATCTGTATGAAGATATACACTTGTTTTCTTTATATATATATATATATATATATATATATATATATATATATATATATATAAATATATTATTATATATATATATACATATATATATATAGTTGATATAATAGCATATATCTATTATATATATATATATATATATATATATATATATATATATATATATATATATATATATATATATATATATATACTTATTTCATTTCATTTTCACCACATAGCTTCAATCCCGAGATCGGAAAGAATCTCTCTTATCATGCTTTTCGCATTGAAAAGGCCGCGTATTAGGATGCGAACCCACTCTTGCGGTAGCAAGTACTAAGACTGCGTTACGCTGAAGCATGGCTTGCTATCGGGCTTCAATATCCTTGTACTTTACCACTTGATCAGAAACCATACAAATAATTTGCCTGACCAATTTCCGATCTCGGGATTGAGGTACTTTCCGAACTTGGGACTTAGGTTATGTGGAAACCTCAGTGCAGAAAATATCGCAAGTTATGACATATTAATGCACAGATAATTTTATGTAAAAGCACTATAAAATATGAAAAAGGGATACTTCTGAATACAGGCAGCAATGAAGCAAAAGCTACAATAGAAAACCTGGCTGGTGCTGGGTCACGAACCCCGAGTGTTTGCAAAAGCTGTATTAGTGAACATATATAAAAAAAAAAAAGGTAACATTGAAGAGAGTTTTAGACGAGGCAGTGCAGATTATCATTTTTATTTAATCTTTACCACTATAGTCACGAATTTGTAAGGCCTTATATGAAGATATAGGTATCTTTCGCATCACTCTACTTTTACATACAGAAGTTAAATATCTATCGTCTTACTGTGAGAAAAATTGAATTGATTTAAAAGAAAATTGTTGGTTTAATTGATCATCAATTTCGATTTGATGACAAATTATGAAATATTTCATTACTATCAAGAATTTCATATTTAACAGATATTTTTAGCAAAATTAAATGAATCATTTCTATCTCTGAAAGAGAAAGTAGAGAGTATACTTTCCAAGCTGACGATAAAATGTATCTTTAACACATAAACTACAATAATTGAACTCGACTACGGAATAAAAGACTTTTAACCACCTACCGATTTCAATCACTTTCTTCAGGAATCTGAAGTGTATTTATAGGTTGAAATTTTCCATGGTAATAAAAATCATCTATACATTTAATAAGAGTTTTTAATTAAATATTTTTGCAAATTTGAAGAACAAAGACAATAATTAATTGGGTTCAAATTCAATTCGAAGAAAATTATATATATATATATATATATATATGAGTATACAGATAGGTATAAGAGAGAGTATATATATATATATATATATATATATATATATATATATATATATATATATATATATGTATATATGCTAGTTTGCAGCAGAATATCTGACAATAGGTTATGAAAATATAATAATAATAATAATGATAATAATAATGATATTAATAATGATAATAATAATGATAATAATAATAATGATAATAATAATAATGATAATGATAATAATGATAATGATGATAATAATGATAATAATAATGATAATAATAATGATAATATTAATGATAACAATATATATATAAATATTCATTCATTTATATTGATCATCACATTGACATTTGATGATGATGATGATGATGATGATGATGATGATGATGGATAATAATGATAATAATAATAATAATAATAATAATAATAATAATAATAATAATAATAATAATAATAATAATAATAATAATAATAATAATAATAATAATAATAATATTGTAAATAAGAATAATAAAAATAGTCAATAGTTAAATAACTATAAATGAAAATACCTAAATATTAATAATAACAACAAAGAAATGACAAGTCACACACACACACACACACCTACACATAATAATAATAATAATAATAAATAATGAGTTTGAAGAAGTTTCGGTATATATTTATTGATGTGATATTTTTGACGAATATATATGGATTTAATAAAACGAACTATATGAGTTATATTACCGTTTGCACAAACATATTTGCGTGAATCTGGCTACCATCAATAAGTTAGCACATAAACTAAATATGGCAACGCAACATACTCGAGTAGCAACAAATATCCAAATTCAACCATTATATTTAGTAACATTCATTTAAATTCAAATTTTATTATATTTATTATTATTTTTTTTTATTTTTTAACGCTAATTAGATGATTAATTTCAAAAATTAGATTACTCAGATATCATATATTATATATATATATATATATATATATATATATATATATATATATATATATATATATATATATATATATATATATATATATATATATATATATAACAATTTTGTATTTAGCTCTATGTCATACTGATATTAGTATGGTCGAGTTGTTCATAAAAAATAGATAGATATGGGTTTTGTGATCGAAAGAATTTCGGAACAACTGCATTAAGCAGCTTCGCCTCTTCTTCTTGCTACTACTTGCTGTTGCTGTGCCATCCATATCTTCTGGATCTTCTAAAGAGTTCTTTCCTTCCGTTTTAAAAAACTTGTTATTATACCAGTGTTTTATGCCTTCAAAGTTTCACACGTCTCTTTTTCTCTTCCTCCAATTATATCCGATTTAATTTGAGTATTTGCTAATTCTTCCTTTCCACCTTTTACTTTGTAATTTTTTAGTCTATTGCCTTTAGAAAGTGACTAGTACAAATGGTCGACAGGAAAATGTGTCGACAGGAAAATGTGTTGACAGGAAAATGTGTCGACAGGAAAATATGTCGACAGGAAAATGTGTCGACGGAAAATATGTCGACAGGAAAATGTGTCGACACTGAAAACTAAAACGATATTGAAATAAGTCGACACGAAAATGAGTCAACATGAAAAAGGGTCGACACAACACCAAAAAAAATTTCCTGCACAGGTTAGGTTGAGTTAGTTTAAGTTAAGTTTTGTTGGATTCGTTAGAGAAACTCTAAATAACCAGATTTTTTTTTAACAAATTTCGCCACATTTTCTTGTTGACCATTTGGTATAGGTCCCTTTAGAATTTCATTTTAATGTTTTTGTATTTGTCTGAAGATTTTAAGATTTGTAATGTTTTAAAAAGTTTCCAACTTTTACGGTATGAAGATAACTTCCTTGGCAAATCTGAGACTTTGATTTTTGTTTTTTGTTTTTGAATGTTTTCCAATTTT
>JABUQX010106895.1:7500-10000 GCA_015478945.1 Trachelipus rathkii | reverse complement strand
ATAATAATAATAATAATAATAATGAGAAGAAGAAGAAGAAAAATAATAATAATAATAATAATAATAATAATAATAATAATAATAATAATAATAATAATAATAATAATAATAATAATAATTCTTTTTATTTTTTCATTGTTCTATTTTTTTTTTTTTTTTTTTTTTTTTTTGTAGCTGTTTTTTTTTTATTCACTTTTTTTTTTCTTATGATTTTTCCTTGCCTTTCTTCAAGACATTTTGAACTGCATCAGTTTACTTTGAGTTCTTTTGTTCTTTTGTGCTTTCGAAGAAGTATGCGGCAAGAGTCAATTCACGCTTCAGCGCTTCACGCTTCAAACACGCAATGACATTATTAGGCATGCACTTGCTTTTTTGCGCATTACTTCGAAACTTATTACAAGTGACACTGATGCTTGAATGAAGCATTAGAATTTGACGTTCCACGCGAAACGTTTGCTTTATTTCATGACTTCTACATTTCGTGTCAGTGTATCATTTGAATGCGTGTTATGGCGTGTTATGGCGTGTTAGATTTGGTTAATCACAAAGATGTTCCAGGGTTGGAGTTTTTAGGGTCTTTAATTAACAAAGTCTACCCATTGTGCTATTAATGGAAATTTTGTGTGTTTTGCTCGTCATGATATCATGCAAATATATTTGGGAATGATTTCCCCCCCGCCCCCCCAAACAAATTCGTTTGCAAAAAACGAGTAAGAAACCTTCGTATATATTGAATGTGTTTTTGTATCAAATTGAATTTTCAAAAGGACCTAAAATGATGTGATAAAATTTAAACAACTTCAAGTGAAAATATTCATTGCTCAAATATGTACACACACACTCACATATACTCAAGTGACAATATATATATAATATTATACTATATATATATATATATATATATATAATACTATATATATAATATATATATATATACCTATATATATAATATTATATATATATATATATATATATATATAATATATATATATATATATATATAATATATATATACCATACTATAGCTATAACTATACAATATACAAGATGCAAGGTGGTGTGAACTACATATTAAGAGCTTCATGGAAATTGTAACTACTGAAAGGGGGGGGGTCCCAGTCCCAAGCAGTTGTATTGGCGAAGACTTTCTCATCCAAACTCCATGTTCTCTAAATGCATTTGAGGGGTGAAAGCCCACGTTTTGCAGTGTATCAAAAAAATCAAATTATTTTGTTTGCAAAAGAATAATTTTGTTGCTTCACACCAGTTGTATTTTTTTTTTTTTTAATTTTGTCAAATGATTTTAATTATTGTTTTTTATTAAAAAAAAAAAAAGTACTTTTTTTATGATAACAAAAATTAGATTTAAAATTCAAAAAATAGTATTTATCAGATTTTCCACTGCCTTCAAATCAACTTATTCACTTTACAGATCATTTCTTCTTTACAATAAATTCTCCCCTTCATTACTTTTAAACCAGGTGTTAAACAATTCTTCTACTACTTTTATTTTTTCTTCTTTTTCCTTGTTCGCTTTCTGTTTTTTCTTTTTTCTATTTCTTTTTGAATATATTGTGACTATCATAGACAAGGTCCAGCCGGACCTTTTCTCTCGCACACACCACACACACACACCACACACACACACCACACACACACACATATATATAATATATATATATATATATATATATATAGATTATATATATATAATATATATATATATACTATATATATATATAATATATATATATATATATTATAATATATATATATTATATTAAAGTTCTTAGCAAATGGACGCTAGTTTCTGTAAATAAATGACAGGAGGCCTAGAGAATTAAAATCCAAGTCTTTTTAAATATAAATAAATAACATACAACCCACATAGCACATGATGTGCTCAGCATATTCCATACTAGTTCCAAATGTTCTACACACATCCCGGGATATTTTGTATATTCTTAAAATATGCTTAGAAAATTACCAAAATCATATTCCAAAAGGGCTGGATGTAGAATGTGATCAGAATGTGACAAGCAAATTATCAAAGAACTTTATTGTATTGAAAAATTGTGAACATCCTAAGAATAGTTTTGGTAAATTCTCAAAACAAAGTTGTGGATATCCGAGTCGGGATCTGAGTGTATCTGAAATTCTGGCTTCAACTCCACTGTATTGAATATTATTTTATCGGATTAAAATAAAGAATTTTTATTATTAATTTTTTTTATATATATTATTTATATATTTATATTTATATATAATTTTTAATAATTTTTATAATAATTTTTCCTATATATATTATATGTTTGTACCATATTTTTATACCGTTTTATATGTAATTGACCAATATATATATAGTATATAATATATATATATATATTATATACATATATATATATATATATATATATATTTTAAAATATATATTTTAAATATATATATATATATATATATATATATATATATATATATATATATATATTAGATATCCTTC
>JABUQX010106895.1:0-2500 GCA_015478945.1 Trachelipus rathkii | reverse complement strand
CTAGCGGAGATTTTTCAAGGTAAAAACTTTAAAATTTTTAAATGTAAATTAAGTATTGTATGTGCTACTTTAAGTTCTTATATTCTATCTCTTGTACAGCACCAGCAATACGTCTCAAAAAACCATTGACAAAGGCTTCTAAATGTCCCACTGATGACAGCTAATATATATATTATATATAATAATATATATATATAATTACTTATATTATATATATAGAATATATATATAATATATATATATATCATATATATATAATATATATATAATATATATATATATATATATATATATAATAATAATAATAATATAATAATAATAATAATAAAATAATAAAAAATAATAATAATAATTAATATGACACATTGAAACAAATGAGGGAGAAGAGAATAAATTGTATTAGGTATTTAATTGAATTTCCAACAGGCGTATGATAGGATAATTAGGGAAGCTCTATGGCAGGTGTCAGTGATATATGGTGCTGGTGGTAGGCTTCTGAATGAATTCAAAAGTATGTATGACGATAGTGAGGCGTGCTGTAAGAATAAATGGTGTCAAGAAGTTGATTGGTTTAGTTTAATGAGCGGAAGTTGAGCAAGGGTTGTGTTTGTCTCCTTACTTTATTCAATTTGTATTATGGATGGGTTATGAAAAGAATTTAGAGGTGCGGGGTGGCATGAAATGGTGTTTAGAATGATGGAGAATTGAGATGAGTGGAGAGGGTGCCCTACCTATTGTATGCGGATGATTTGGTTTTAGTGTGGCGAATCTGAAGAGATTTTGAGAGGATTGGTAGAGAGATTTGGCAGGTGTGTAAAAGGAGGGGTTTGAAATTAAACGTAGATAAGAGTAAGGTTATGGTGTGAGTGAGGACAGTGAGGAAACCAGTTCCTCAGTGGAAGTTATGTTAGATGCGTGAAGCAGCTGGAACACAGGAGTCTGGGTATATAGTTTGTTTGAGAAGGGAGCAGATGATCAGAGTGTAGTAGCGAAAGTTGTGAAGGGCAGGAAAGAGGTTGGTGCCAAATTAAATCGTTGTGCAAAGCCGGGAATGTAAAGGGACTAAAAGTCTTGAGATGCGCTAGGGTCTTGCATGAAGTATGTTGTTAACTGTGTTATTGTATAGTAGTGAGACTATGGTCTGGAATAAAGGGTATAGATCTAAAGTTCAATGTGTTCAGATGACAATCTTAGGGGCGTGCAAGGCTGTGAGAAGAATTGATAAAATGAGGAATGAACGTATTTAGGAGAGTTTTTGTGTGGTGTGAAGAAAGAGGTAAATGAATGAGAATAAATGAAAGTATGTTGAAGATGTTTGCGTCATGTGGAAGGGATGAATGATAGTCGGTTTGGTTAAGCGGATGTATAGTGGCGAGTGTGTTAGAAACAGACCGACGGCTGGGAGACCGAAGAAAAAGTGGATTGAGTCAGTAAAAGAATGTCTGAAGGAGAGAAATGTGAGTTTGGCAGAGGCGAGAATAAAGGTGCATAGTAGGAGTGAATGGAGGGGTTTTGTGTGGTGGTGTGGTTGTGGCCCACCTAGGCAAAGGGATGAACCCTTACACTGACGATTTACCATTGTTCTCACTAATTAATGGTACAGAGGGGGCGAGTATACTTTGTCATATTCTTTTCATGCTTTTCTTTTTCCCGACATGTATGAATGACACCATACTCCCAGATCTTGGAAAAAAGTAAGATGAAGAAAGAATAAAAAAAGAAAAAAAAAAAAAAAAAAAAAAAAAAAAAAAAAAAAGAAAAAAAAAAAAAAAAAAACAAGAAAAGAAAAAAAAAAAAAAAAAAAAAAAAAAAAAAAAAAATATATATATATATATATATATATATATATATATATATATATATATATATATATATATATATATATATATATATATATATATATATATATATATATATATCACCTCTCATCACTCCATCAACTACACATTTCCACTCCACACCACTCATCTTCACCACTTCCTTCACACTACTCTCTCTCTCTCTCTCTCTCTCTCTCTCTCTCTCTCTCTCTCTCTCTTCTCTCTCTCTCTCCTCTAATCTCTCTCTCTCTCTCTCTCTTCTCTCTTCTCTCTTGCTCTCTCTCCCTTCTCTCCTTCTCTCGCTCCTCATACCTCCTCTCTCTCTCGTCTCATCTCTCTCTCTCTCTCTTACTCTCTCATCTCTCTCTCTCTCTCTCTTTGAAAGGGATAACCCACACTACAAACCACTCATTATTCATTATCCTTAAAGAAAAATATACGATATGCAGTTATTCCTTCTTCCCTACGCCGAAACTCCCTATACAGGGATGCAACTCATCCATATACTATATATATATATATATATATATATATATATAATATATATATATATAATAGTATTTTAAAAATTTTATTTTAATTTTATTAAAATATTATATATATATATATAATATATATGAACTTCGCCGACTTCATGCGACGAGAACGCTGTTTCAATCCTCCGCGTAGCTATACTTCTC
>JABUQX010106894.1:40000-50422 GCA_015478945.1 Trachelipus rathkii | reverse complement strand
TAGAGAAACGTGACTTTGTTCTAATTTTAACGAACGTTCTTGAGCGTGTTTTAGAGTTTTAGAAGCTTAAAATAACGAACAAGTGTGTTCAATTTTATCCGATATATATACCAGGGGCGTATACATAAGGTAGGCAGGGTAGGTAGCTTCTACCCCATTATTTTAGGTTTTTAATTAAAATAATTTCTTAAATTTTGCTAAAGTAAAATAAATTATTAGAAATTTATATGAAAGTGTAAAAAAGGAAAGAATAAGTTTATAAAATAAATTTAAAGGAAAATCATTACCTACCTTTTCAGAATAACAATTATAAAATGAAATCATTTCTGGATAAAATTCTTCTTACCTTCCTACCATCCTGGTACCTGACAGAGTAAATCATGGAGGGAAGCGGTGGGGCTGGCGCGGCGTACGAGCGTAGATCTTATATTTTCATATAAAAATATATAGGAAAAAGCCAAGCGTCATACCTTGCTGTTGAGCGAAAAAAATAAGCAAATTTCGCGTGCGAGTACGAAACTTTCGCTCACCCCGTGAAAATAATAACGATAATAATTTTGAAAAAAAAGATTTTGAATTTGTTTGTGTCCTCTCTCTCTACTCTCACCCCATAAGCCCAGTCTACTAGTATCTCTTTGTCTATCATAATCTATAATTATCAAAATCCATGCTATCTGTCAATGTCTTTTTAAATATCTATCTACCATATACAAAAAGAAAACGCCATTTTCTATTATGGTGGACAGAGTGAACATACAATGTTTACCAAATTTGCTGAGTTAAGTTTGGAATAGAGGCAGTGTGAAGGTGTTTCTGTGCTTTATTGAATTTTTAGATAATATGTAACATCTTTATTAATTAAGGTGTTTACCTTTATATAAATTAAAATAAGTTATTTTAAACATTCTGGGTTAGGCCATGTCAGGCTTCGATTCAATCTTATGCATATAATACACATAAATTAACATAGCTTTATTCAAAAGGACGTGAAAAATTAAATTTTTCCCTCAAATAAATAAGGACGTATTGCAGTTAAAGAGTTTTCGTTATATATATATATATATATTTTATTATTTATTATTAAATATATAATTATAATAATATATATATATCTATATATATATATATATATATATATTAATATATATATATATATATATATAACGCTTTGCCTACCCAAGTGTAATCATTCAAGGTACGCCACTGATATATACCAGTATATATATATAGAATATATATATATATATATTATATATATATATATAATTTATATATATATATATATATAATATATATATATATTATATATTGTGGCGTTCTGGGCAGGAGGCTTGCTAGCCCACTGTCCGATATGCCCATGGCCCTTTACCTGTCTCTATATTCGAATGTCCCTAATTGAAGAAAACCTAGCAGCCTCCGGGAGAAACGCACTTATCGTGACAACGCTTCATCTCTTCACACAAACATCCCCTATTGAAGGTGTTCTCCAAGACAAACTACTTCACCACCCTCATATTGGTGACACCGGAGAGAGACTAGTGACTAGTTGCCACTGGAGTTTGGCACAACGAACACCAGCCAGCATCCCATCTTCTCTCAAAGTTGTTCGCCGTGGTAAGACATTTCCGATTTGTGTTAGATTTTAGATTGTTTTACCGACAATCTTTTCAACGCGGCCCCTATTACATCCAACTTCAAGTCAGTTTCTTCTGCTGGGCGGCCGCTCTGATCCGGTCTCCTGAATAAACGTGTACGTGTGCTTCTCTCACTGCAGGTGCCAGAAGTGTTACAGACGCTCCGTCCTAAGAACCGGCATCAATTGTTAATGTGTGCGGATCGAAGCCTTCTCAGTGCGCTTTAATGTGTGCCACACCTGGCTCTCATCTGACAGCTGAACCAATATTTTGTCCTTCCAGTCTTCAACTATGCCTCTCGGTGCGAGAGGCGGAGTCTGATGTTCTTCGCGACTGTTCAACTGGGTGATGGAAGCATAGTTTCTGTGGCGTATTTCTGGTGGTAGGGGCTGCACCACCACCGATAAGTTCCAAAGCAGACCCCCCCGGGACGAAAGCCGCCAATTTATTCGGGTTGAAACGTCTTCAACTCTTCAACAACGAATAACATCCCTCTATTGAAGGGGTTCTCAAAGTCAACTCACTTACCCCTTCAAATATATATATATATTATATATATAATATATATTATATATTATATTATAATATATATATAATATATTATTATATTATACTAATATATTATATAATATAATATATTTTGCTCGTGGGCGTAGGCAGGATTTCATCTAGGGGGCAAACGAAGATTTGATGTGTTGAGAGGTGAATAGTATAATACACCTACCTTTCGATTATTAAGTCGTCACAAGGGCTCATGGCTTCTTCGGACGACTATTTGTCAACGCCCTAACCGGTCCCACTACGTGTGTGTGTTCGTCTACTATGTCCTCTATTCAGGTCCTATACTCATCCATAACGCGTTATATATTATATTATATAATGTACTAGATTAACTATCGGAAAACCCCTCGTTTCAACTACCCCATATCCTCTCTACGAAGTGCCCATCTTCGAGGGGTATGTCGCCTCCTAAAGTACCTGCCGCATTACTTTGCCCAAAATAACACATTTAAGACTGGCTGCTTGATAATATAAAAACTGATCTTACCACCCGTTGAATCCCTATCATAACTATATAATGCTTAAACATAGTATTATATTTCAATATATATATTATATATCCTATATATATATATAATTATCATATATAATATATATATATATTAAAATTGATGGTCTTCAAAAAAAACCTTTTAAATATTATATTTCTTGTTATTTTTCTTGCAATTGTTTTTTAATTGTATTGTGTCTGCAGCCCTCTCTGAATGTGATCAACGGGGTCACGGCCTTCCCTTCCAGTTTCCGTCACTCGATGTTAACAGCCTTTGGGCAGCCGACCACAACATGCTATCGACATACTGAAAGTTCCAGCGGGAGAAGAAAGTATAATTTATCGGTCAGAAGAATTCCAGCTGGTTTTTATAAAAGCACAAAAGCTAGTTGACTTTAGGAAATATAAAAACGGAAACACATTAAAACTCTTTAACAACCCCGTGCTTATTAAAAAATAATAATATTATAATGCATAATCATACGCAGTAATTGAGTTAATAATTACTACTTCTTATATACGTTTATGTCCGCAAAAATAAAAATTTGATGTATTTTTTTTCAGGAGTTTGCATCTACAACTAACCCTTATAAAAACGTCGTTCTGGCAAACATATAACTTTCTAATTTTACGTAATTTTCGGCCAAGTGAGTGTGTTAAGTGTCCAAAATATCAAAGGGTGTAAGTAGTAGCGTCGTTGTAACTAGCGTGTTAAGCACCAACTCCATTTATTGTTCTCAGTCAACCATTAGGAAGCGTAAATCTTATATTCTCTCATGTTTGCTCATTAACTCATAATCTATCCTCGTCTCCGTTATTTATTACTTCCAATCATCAAAAAAAAGCAATACTCAGAAACGTTTCAGTCTAACCGCACTTTGTTTTTTGTCTTACATAGTCTTGTCACTTATTACAATTTTCTACGTGCAGTACTATTTGTTGCTAAACCACCTAACGAAGTTTCCTAGAGAGAATCTCACTTAAATCATAACCGCTGTAATGCTAAGCCCGCTCATCTTCCCACGGATATGTGGTAATGATAACAAGACCGTCTTGTTACTTTCTTAAAAAGTTTAATCATTCTTAGTTATCGAACAAAAAAACCTGTATAACTAAGTACAGGTCTTTAGTTTATGTACATTTAGTTAACAACCTGCTCATTTTGTCTACTTAAGTATGGACCTTTCTTGGATTCTTTACCCCGAGTGTGATGGAAATAATGACCGATATAGTTACAAACATCATTTTGTATCCAGAAAAATCTTATTTGAAAACTATCGATTCGTTAATGAATTTCTATCTTTGAATTGCAATTTTCAGTATCAACGTATATGTCGATTATCATTAGCAGGTCTATTATTAATGACACTCGTAACTTAATTAAAACTAGTTTTATGAGCCTAAGTTATACAACTACGAATAATTTTAGAAATTAAGTTGGAGACCTATCTTATGTCTTATCTATCTCCATTATTCATACTTCCAAAGCGCAAAACTCTTTATTAACTTATGGTAGCTTAATGATGTTCTTAATTATTTATTTTATATATATATAGTGTCTTTTTGCTGGGTTGTTTAATATCGGTTAAACAACTGAACTTGGGCATTGGCATTACAGTACGCTTCAACAAATTTTTCATTCAGATTTTATTCCAAAGATTCAAACAAATAAATTCTTGCTAATCCATTATAATATATCGAGTTGTTCAAAATATTCCCTTCTTAAAGGGCCGTTCAAAATACCTCCCTCTTGCAAGGATCTTAATACATAAATTATATTATTACTGTGCTTGCCCCCTCCCCATTTAATCTATTATTATTATATATACAGTGGTATTTATTTGCCCCCATCGGAACAAGTTGTCCTTACTCATGTTCGTCCTTAAGGCGTCGATAGCTTTGTAACTAGTACAGCTGACCAAAATTTTGCACTTTCAATTTTCATTCTTACTTTTCTACATAAATTTACTTTTCTTTATTTCTAAAATGAAAAAAAATGTTAATATTGCCAATAGTCATAATTTGTATTTACAACATCAAGTACATTTACCACTCTGAAAGCAACCAGTTTCAATGAAGAATGAATCGGTCACATAAATCTATTCTATCAACACATCTATACAACATGACTCATTCAATATGAGTTTTTATCTTTCATTAATACTATTCACGGCTATTTCATATCTATCGTTTAGTCCAAACATAGCAACCATTTTGCAAAATTGACATGCTATCCCATTACACTTTATATATTTAAGAAATCTCTAAAAATATCATCCGTATATGAGAAATACGGGGATAAAAAAGAAAATTTCCCCTCCTCTCTCCTACTGACCCCACACATTCTCTGCCTCACCAATATACGATTGTTATTAGATGATATGAATACTGATTCTCATGTAACTTTAAGTAATAGGTGATGAATATTACACTGTTAAAACAGTATTTTAGATCAATCTATTATACTTATATTTCAACTAGATCAGGAAGTCATTAATTATATTTTATATATTTGTTATTATAATTTATTTAATTAATGCCTCCCTAGAATAATGTTTATATATATTTAACCCGAAATTCATTACCAGCACTTCATATAATATATATCCTATAGATATATAAGCAGTTATCAATAAGATACACCTAAAAGTTTTTGTATTCTATAGTAATTGCCATCTATATATAATGAACTCACATGATTTAATATATATATTATATGGTAACAGTGGTTAGTATATGTATAAGTAGTAATATATATATGTGCATATTTTCTATATTAGCTTCCTGTTGATAAATAAGTAATACTAATATAATTGATTACAGTCTCTCTCTACCCTTTGGCATAACTTCTTATACCCTATTATTCCTTATTACTAATTATTCACACTAACGGATATTCATGTGTCATCATCATTTCTACGCTTTCCACACATTTTCATAGCTCCGAATCCTCTCTCTCTCTCTCTCTCTCTCATCTATCCTTTCTCCCTCTCCTTCCTCTCTACCTCTTCTCTCTACATCTTCGCCTCATCCTCTCTCCCTCTCTCTACTCTTGCTCTCACAATACATCTCCTCATACGTTTCTCTCTTTCTATCTTCTCTCTCTCTCTCTGTCAATCTCTCTCCTTCTACTCTCTTCCTCTTCTCTCTGTACTCTCTCATTCTCGTATCTCTTTCCGTCTTCACACTCGTCGCTAACAGACCTATTGCATCGTGGCGTGGCGTTCCTCTACCCTCATCTTCTACTACCGGTTATTCATCTACTTCCTCCTCTACTTTCTCTGATGTTCATCTTTCTCCAGTCGGAAATTTTGTATAATGAAGGTGCTCTTTCTACAGATTTCTTACATCTCTCTCGATACTTCTTTCATCTCTTTCTCCCTCCCTGTGGAGTCGTCTTGTCACTCTATCTTTCTTAAATTTCTATTACTACAATCTTCTTCAGTTTGTCATGCATCTCTTCTCTCTCTAGTCACCTTCTACTATATCTCTCGTTCTTCTTCTCTCTCT
Organism: Trachelipus rathkii; assembly: GCA_015478945.1. Classification (NCBI taxonomy): domain Eukaryota; kingdom Metazoa; phylum Arthropoda; class Malacostraca; order Isopoda; family Trachelipodidae; genus Trachelipus; species Trachelipus rathkii. Next base: position 44,227 of record JABUQX010106894.1, on the reverse strand, counting down.
CTCTCTCTCTTCTATTCATCTCATTCTTCTTCTACTATTTGTCCCTCTCTCTCTCTCTTCTGTAGCTCTACCTATCTACTTAATACTCAGCTCTGTAATGTTTCATTAACTTTTCCTCTCCATAAATTTCTTTCTCATACTTACTTTAGGCTGTTTCTTTCTAACCTCTCTCTATCATGCCTGCTCCTCGTCGACAATAGTCTTACACTCTCTCAGAACCTCCTTCTTCTCTTAAGTAAAGTCATATCTGATTCTTTTCAATTTCAACTTCTTATTAATGCCTTCTGATGCTCTCTCATATTTAAGCCCTTTTCTTCATTGCATAACCTTACATCTCTTCTCTCTATATCTTACTTTTCTTCTTCAATTCTCTTCTCCTTCTCTCTCTCATCTCGTGAACTCTACTCTCTTTCCTACTCGTCTCTTCTCCCATACATCCTCGTGCCCTCTACTTTCCTCTTTCATCTCTTCTACTCCTCCTTTCTTCTACGCATACTTCCTCTCATGGCCTCTTATCTTTTTTAGTCTGTATTCACGTTACTTTTAACAAAAAGTATTCTCTTTTCTGAAAATATGATCAGCCCATTCTAGAGTAAACTTTTCGAATTTTCTTCTTTCCAAAATATAACCATGTTTGCCTTCTTCTTTCCAACGTCTCTTTCTTCTAGCTTCTCTGTTTTTTCGCTTCCCCTCTGGTTTGCACTGCGTCCACATTCGATGAAAATATTCAAATGTATCATCAATCCTCTGTATTATATATAAGAAAAGGCTAATCACATCTCTACTCATTATACGATCAGCTATCATACGTGCAAGATGTATTTACTTCACCTTTCTTGTCCATACTGTTGCAAGAGTGAGATGGATCTCTTCCCATTAACCCTACCCAGATTAGTGTAAGTGAGATTAATCTCATTCACTCAATTACCAACACGGATATACCTCTCGAAATCAATATAACAAGTACTTCTGATTAGTATCTAAATCTATCCAATGTGTTTTTGTTTTAAAAAACGAAATTGACGAAACCTGATGGTTCAGATGTTCTTTCATCTGACGACCACATAATATTCACTGAATCAAATTTACTGTATACATGTTTTAACCAGATTGAGGTGCATCTCAATGAAACATCGCTATGAGCGTCAACTGCAAAATTATCCATACCGAAGTTATATAAAGCATTTGTTAAATTGTTCTAATGATGCTTAGCAGTATCGTCTCCAATCATGCAGTTTTTATAGTTTTAAAGATGTTAACAGTCATATATATATATATATATATATATATATATATATAGATAAATATATAATATATATATATATATATAATATATATATATATATATATATATATATATATATATATATTATATATATATAGTATTAGTGATGCAGGCGGATGTCCATTTTTTTCACATAAAGGCGGATGCGGAGTGCGGATTGCGGATGTTTGATTTTAACATCCGCGGATGCGATGCGAATGCGGATGTTGAATTTATATATATATATATATTACTATATATATATATATAGTAATATATTATATATAATATTATATATATATATATATATTATATAATATATATATATATTTTACAGTTGTTACCACCACCACTCATGGCCAGAGCCCTATTCAAGGAGGGGGTGTTGCCATATATATATATAATATATATATATAATATATTATATATAATTATATATATATATATATATATATATATATATATATATATATATTATATATATATAATATATATATATATATTTAATCGATGTTTAGCACACAACAATCTATTAAGATTAATGTGTTACCAGGTTGCGGATGGGGACCCAACTTATATAATGGCAGCCCACCAACTCTTTCATCAACCTGCTCCGCCCTTAATGAAAGAGATTTTTACAATGGATTATATACTTTTCTGCACTAGTATTGAATTTCAAATATGGGAAGGTTGTGTCTTGAGAAACATAAATTCTTTCTGCCTTTTTTGATGAAGGGTCTGTTTTCTCTTTTCATCATATTCTTAGCCCATCATCACTGTAATACTCTCTCACTTGGAATACTAGTTGGAAGGACAGGCCACGTTTATATTCCGTGCAGGTTTACATCAAGCTTGGGAAAATATATTTTGCTTAACTCATTCACCAACTGATAGGATGCATCATTTTGTTCTAGTCATTTTTTTCTTTGGTGATAGTTTTTCAACTCATTTCCACTAACATCTTTGGTAACGGGGGTGTAGTTTCTTCCATCACTGCTGATACTGTCATAAATTTTTCCAGTGATCTGTTTATGTTGTCATTTATTTGTAGAGAGTTGATGGTACTGTAGATTTCGGGTTTTTTAATGGGTGCGAATTAATAAACTGTTCAGATTGAAGGTTTTCAACTGCAACACAAAGTGACGATTCAACTTGTTTTAATGTTGTGTTACAAAAAAAAACGTGCTTTATAACGGAGATCTAGGCAGTTGCAATAGTATGAAAGGTCATTAAAATTTCCACAGAACTAAATCGTTTTTCTAGCCGTAGTTTAATTACATCTTTTCTTTCTTTTTAAACAATCATCATTTTCATTTGAAAATGTTCAACATGCTCCTTGTGTTGAGATAATAGTATTACAATTCGTGAGACAGCATAGGGAGCTCTGTGTTTTTTTGGCATTTCTTCAAATGGTTTTCAAAGTTAAATGCAGCGTGATCTGATGTCATTTTCACATTAGTAAGAAATGTTAAACTTTGGATACGATCTGGCGTACCACGGCAAGAGTTTTTTTGAGGAAAACCATTTTTTTTCACTCATATGTAGGTGCACCATTCCACAGCGATTGGAACGTCTTTGATCAGCAGTAAGATTGGGAATATCAAGCGTTTTGAATTACTCACTCATTTTCATTTTCATATTTTCAATTAAGTTTAAATTTTTTATTTATAAAATTCTTTTATCAAATCTCGACAAAAAAATATCCGCGCCACATCCGCAGGCCAAAGCGCGGATGCCGATGCGAATGCGGATCTTTAATAATGTGCGGATGCCCGCGGATGTGATGCGGGATGCGGATGTTACAAGATGCATCACTAAATATGGTATTATATCTATATATATCATATATATATATATATTATATATATACTATATATCATATAAATATTATATACTATATTTATATTATATATATATATAATATATATATATATAATATAGGTGATTCAAAAATTATTGGTAAATTTTTGGTAAATGATAGAATGCAAAATAAAGGTAATGTTCCTATACAGGTAATAACGTAATGTGCTTAGTTTTTCCATCTGGCTGTCTGTAATGTTTTTTACTAAATATTCTGTATCTACGAAACCAAGTAAGTTAAAACTCTAAATTTTAAACAATGGCGGACGTTAAAATATTTGGAGGAACTAATACCCATTTTGGAATAGGAAGTGTAAAATAAACAAATTATATTGTATGATAGGTTTAACTTTGTACACAAAATAAACATACTGTTTCTAAATCACTACAAGATGATATCAAAAGACTAAAATATGATGTTTTGAAATGACCTCCGTTGTTCCCAATGCACGCGTCCTGGCGTCTTGTCAACGATTGTAGTGACCCGTTCAAATATGTTCAGAAGATCTGTTTGATCGTTTTCCAATTCCGTTCATGAATCCTTAATCGTAGGTCCTTCACGGTGTCGATTTGGAGAAAGACGGTATGCTGAGGTTTTTATAATGTCCCAAGGTAATTAATCCAATGGATTTAGGTCTGTGACCGTTGATGGCGCATGTGGAACTGGGCCACTCAAGACCTAATCCATATGCTTGGGAAAGTTCAACATTAAGGTGTCAACGACTTCAGCACTAAAGTTGTGCAAGGAGCCTCATCACGCGCATAAGCACATGTTTTGGCGCCAACTGATAGAGGCACATCATTCAAACAAGGTAAACGGAGCTCATGTTTCAAAAAGTTTAGGTAGATTATGCCATTAAGCCTGGGAGGAAGCTCAAACATAAGTAGATGATCATGTAAAATTACTGCCCAAAGGTTTACTGAAAACTGATAATATGAACGATTCTGTTTAATGGCATGAGGATTCTCGTCCTCCCAAATGTGTTCGTTAAGAACGTTAACGATAGCTTTTCTTGTAAAGTGAGCCTTGTTGTTAAATAAATCCTTCCGTTAAACAAGTTTGGGTCAAAACATTTGTTCAAAAACGCATTGACAACATAACA
>JABUQX010106894.1:27500-35000 GCA_015478945.1 Trachelipus rathkii | reverse complement strand
AACTACTCTGCATATGTCGCCACGCTGCAGAATGGGTTAAGGAGTACTCTAACTCTACCGAAGTTTTAGTAGACTCACCGAAAACGATTATTAGCAGAAGAGGGTGCCATAAAGTCAGCCACCTTACTATCTCTTTTTCTAAGGCTATACTTTCACACCGAATGGAAGTTCGAGTATGGAAGGTGTGTAATGAAACAGACGTATTTAAACCTACGGCTCGTAGAATCTATATTTCTGGATTAAAACAGCTAAAATATCTATCGGAGGTCTGTAGGAAGGTAATAGCTCAAACTAAGAAATAGGAAATGCTGTCTAATTATGTAACTGTTGCACATTACATGTTATACCAGGAATATTACGCCTTCAAGAAAACGCTGGTTGATGATTCTGAGACTATCATTGAACGCTTCTTAAATTCTATAGATGTACAGAAATTCGTCTATCTACTTAGAAAACAATGGTCCGAAAGTATTTACCAAGCTGATCTATCTAGTAAACAAATTTTAGTGTCTGAACGTGAACTTTTAACATATGTACTCCGTGATAGTGTCGAGGAAGTGAAAAATTATCTTAGGTATAGCGACGAAAATGATTGGTTTTCTGTGTAAAGAATTAGCATTTTTAGATCTTAAGCCTTGGTAAAAAACTATATGTATGTGGTGAACATTTATATATATCCTGTCACAATTATTTTTGTTATTATTATTATTATTATTATTATTATTATTATTATTATTATTATTATTATTATTATTATTATTATTATTATTATTATTATTATTATTATTACTACCATTTTGTTTTGTGTAAGTATGTTTCACGTCAATTTGGCTGTATAGGTCTCGTCTGTATACACATATTACCATAGTAAACATGTTATTGTTAATGTTATTGTTGTTGTCTACTAAAGTATATGCACTTTTGAACTGATATGGTTCGTTCATGCGTCATATTCTTGTTTACTTTCTTCTGATTGGTCGAAAGAACGAATCTCATTACATTTAAGGACTGTTTACGCATACGATTTCCATCAGTAGGACATTTTTCGCTGTGCTGGTACGATGACATCTCCTCGCATCTCTACGCTTGTTGTTGATATCTTCACGAGGAGTTTCGTTATTCCCAACGATGTGTCATTTATATTTATTCGTAAACCGAATGGAGACCAATACATTGCTTGTATTCCAGCCAGAGGTTCAAATAATAGAACCTTTTTCATTTGTGTTAAAGAATTCATCAAGATTATCGATATCGCAGCAGCATGGGTAGAGGATAAGTGTATCGACGCGCAGTGAAATATCTACCTGGGAAGACAACGTGAGAGGTTCTAATAGAATAGATGCTGTTTTCGCCGTGCGACAATATTGTGATGATCGATACGCAACTATTGAGACCACCTGATTGCGTGACCTTTCCCTGGCGTACGTGTAGATTCACAGTTCGGACATCTGAAAATATTACAGCATTGCTTAAAATAAAAAATGAATTAACATCACATCTTAACGACGTTGACATACTTGAGGACTTAATACATATAGCTCATGGTGTAATCTATGATATGTACACCGAAACATGTGGTTTCCCTTATAATGCGGTATACAGGAGTGCGCTAATAACTATCAGCATGGACGAGTTTACTTCTCTCTGGAACGAGAGACTGAGTGCTCTTTGAACCAAAATATAAAAATGGTTTAGTGATGCGGAACGCATTTATATTTACATCCTTTTAAAGGGTGTTTATTCTCTGGAGAGATATATAGAACTTACCCAGCTTATGTCGAATCCTATGTCCTATGATTAGATGAAATAATATATTTAAAATAAAGGATATGTTTTTATAACGCTCTTTTCAATGAAAATTATATGTTATAAAAATGAAAACTTGTTTTACTTCCCTCCTATGGTTGCTTTATTGGTTAAGCGGTTAATGATAGCTGTTTATTTGGCTGGTTGTTGTGTTTCAAATATGTTATGTTCATAGTTTAGCTTTACAGAAGATAAAACTTTACTATGTTTGTCTTTACCCGTTAGGTATTTTGGTAATTAGGTAAGGTTATGGTAAATTAAATTGACATGTTAGAGATATGTTTGACAAAAGTGTGAATAGCTCACGTGTTTGTATGATATGTTAGTTACTTTACTGTTGTTAAGTATGGAAATTTGTTAATGTTACCAGTTTATTCATACGTAAGGTATGTTAGATTTGTTGTTGTACATTATATTCTTAGTTCAGATGATGCTATGTTAGCTTTATTAATGTGAAAACTTTGTTACGTTAGCATATATTCGTTGATCAGTGTATAAAGAACTTGTTTTTATGTTATGTTTATCCAAAAATGATACTCGAAATGTTACATGAATCAATAGATCCATAGATCCTGCGGTGGGTGGGGAGGGTAGGGCGGGTTGTTTGATTTACTGATTTACAGATTTACTGCATTGGGGTACGTAAAAACTCAAATTTTTTAAGTTATAAACGTGAAAAGCATAAAAATTCTGGTAAAAACAAAATGTTTAAAGCAAATAAAACAAAAATAAAAAAAGTTTTTGTGTTACGTTATACAAAATATTTGAATCAATAGATCAATAGATCTCGGGCTGATGGAGAGGGTGGGATAGATGGTTTGATATTCTGATTTACTGCATTGGGGTACGTAAAACATGACAAATTTACTGAAAAATATGACTTGAATCAATAGATCAATAGATCAATAGATCAATAGATCGTAGATGGATAGGAGGGTGGCTGGTTGATGGTCTGATTTACTGATTTAGGGTATGTAAAACATTACAATTTTAGTAAAAAATATGACTTGAATCAATGGATCAATAGATCAATAGATCAATAGATCACGGATGGACAGGTGTGTAGGTTGGGTGGTTTGATTTACTGATTTACTGATTTACTGCTTTAGGGTATGTAAAACATGACAATTATACTAAAAAATGTGACTTGAATCAATAGATCAATAGAACAATAGATCAATAGATCAATAGATCACGGATGGACAGGAGGGTGGTTGGATGGTGGTTCGATTTACTGATTTACTGATTTAGAGTATGTAAAACATGACAATTTTAGTAAAAAAAATATGACTTGAATCAATAGATAAATAGATCAATAGATCAATATATCAATAGATCAATAGATCACAGAAGGGGTGAGGAGGGCAGTTTTATTTACTGATTTACTAATTTACTGCTTTAGGGTATGTAAAAACGTAAATTTGTAAGTTATAAACATAAAAAGAATAAGAAATTTTATTTATTTATTTATTTATCTATTTATTTATTTATTTTTTATTTTTTCTTGATGAAACCATTATTTTCGAAATCTACAGACCCAATAACATATATAAAGACACCAATATTGTAACATTACACAAATATTTAATAACTCGGCACCGCACCGGAGCCATCACCGGTACGGCTGTCAACTCATACTCCTCTGCTTCAGACTCCTTCTCCACTCTTTCCTTCCTTATTCTTCCTTCATCCTTCTTCCTTCCTCCTTCGGCCTCTGTTTCGCACTCGGTGCTTTTTTTCAGTCGGAACCCCCTCCGTGGGGGGCCCCGGCACCCCTCACGATCTTGAAACCGTCATGTTCGAGATCTACGGGTTCGATAACCTATATGAGTACACCAACATCGTTGTTATACGAATGTTTATTAACTTGGCACCGCACCGGCTCCAGCACCGGTGCCGATGCCAACCCCTCAGATTCCGATTCCAACTCTTTCTAGAAATTCAACTCTGAATCCTCTCACCAAATTTCAGCCTTCTACGAACATGTCGATTTTTAGGGGGGTGGGGCCCCCCTTCGGGGGGCCCACGGGGACGTAACCTCGTATACGTCGAGGTTACTTCTCCATCTAACCCCCTCCAAATTTTAACCCGATATGATAACTCCAACCCCTGTAGATATATATCGGAGCCATAGGCTGAGCCGGAGCCAGAGCCAGAGCCTAAAAATCGATTCCCGTCAGGAATCGATTTTCGATTCATAAACGATTCCCTTCGAGAATCGATTATTCATGTCGGCACGGAGTCGGAGTCGGAGCCGGAGTCGGAGCCGGAGTCGGAGTCGGAGCCCGAGAAAAAACGATTCAAAATCGATTTCCAATCGATTCTTCGTAATAATAATAATAATAATAATAATAATAATAATAATAATAATAATAATAATAATAATAATAATAATAATAATAATAATAATAATAATAATAATAATAATAATAAAATAATAATAAAAAATATTAATAATAATAATAATAATAAAATGAGGTAAAATATTGAATAATAATAATAATAATAATAATAATAATAATAATAATAATAATAATAATAATAATAATAATAATAATAATAATAATAATAATAATAATAATAATAATAATAATAATAATAATAATAATAATAATAATAATAATAATAATAATAATAATAATAATAATAATAATAATAATAATAATAATAATAGCGGTAGTCGGTCGGTCAATCGAACAGGTGTTCGATTGGGAGGCTTTAGGCCTAATCTCGCCCGCTCGGAAGCTGCAACAACGGCGTAACCCCATTATTTCAGCTACGCTCTCGGGGGGAGGTACCCCCTATATACATCCTAGAGAATTGAAAATTCACCTGTAACGAGCTTAAGACCTACATAGAACATGTAAAAAGTTTCAAAACGATAGCTCTAATAGTTTTTGAGAAATCGCTGTCGGCCATTTTGCCTTAAAAGCTATATATATATATATATATATATATATATATTGGGAAGAAGTATATAAATTAAAAAAAATATAAATATATATATAAAGAATGATATATAATTTATATATATATATATATATATATATATATATATATATATATATATATATATATATATATATATATATATATATATATATATTTATATTTTATTCTATATTTTTGCTTTTCTTAAAAACTATTTATTTTATTATTTTATTAAAATCACAAACATTTTTAACACAATTTAGTTAGATAATTATTTAGTTTCACCCTACGTGACTTTTCCTAGCTTTCGTTAGATATGTCATCTAACCTCCTCGGGGTCACATCACGAGAGTGAAATATTTGGATGATTTCTTCCTGACATTAGTTTCTAAGACGGTTGGTAATCGTTTGATGAATTATTAGCTCTTTCCAGTTTGTTTAGTATATTCCGGCATGACTTTGATGATTTTAGGGCTTCATTTATGTTATCGCCTATTGAATGGTCGCCTCGATCTCTATTGATGTTGTTTGTGTTTTTAATTGCGTATGATTCGTAAAATTTACGGAATTTGTGGTTTTTTATTGTTTTTATTATTTTGTTGTTATTGATTTCAATCATATGGCTTTCTTTAAGTTGATGTGCTACTAAAGGTGAATTGTTATTGTATGTTTGTAAGTCGTATTGTTGTTGATAAATTCTTCTTTTTATGTCTATTGTTTCTCCAATATAATGTTTGTTACATGATTTGCAGGGTATTTTGCAAACTGCTGAATTGTTGTTATTTTCCAGTTTAGGATTTAGTAATTTTTTAAGGGTATTGTTATTTTTAGTTACTATTTTCAATTTCGATGTTTTATAATTGATATAATATAATTGATATATTTATAATTGGTATTTGTAACTAATGTATACTTGTATTTATTAAATTCTTTATTATTGTTTGCATTATTTTCCTTATTAAATATATTTTCGGTTTATCCAATGCTTTGGTGTATTATGCATTTGGGATAATTTAATTTACTGAAAGTTTTTATGATACCGTTTATTTCTGCTTTGATGATAAGATCACTGAAAATTCGTAAACTCCTAATGTTAAGGTTGCGATTTAGGCTTTTTTTAAATGTAATTTGTGACTTGAAAACCAATGTATATATTTTGGACAGTGAGTCGGTTTTTATATAGTAAAAAATAATGTTGGTTGGGTTTTCCCAATTAATTTGTATATCTAGAAATGAGATGGTTTTGTTATTAGGGGTTTCTTTTGTAAATTTGATGGTGGGTGCCAAATTGTTTATGTAATTATGAAATCTCTCTATATTAAAAGTATTTGGATATATGAACAAAATATCATCGAAGTAGCGTAGCCATTTACAACCGTCTTAGAAACTAATATCAGGAAGAAATCCAAATATTTCACTCTCGTGATGTGACCCCGAGGAGGTTAGATGACATATCTAACGAAAGCTAAGAATGTCACGTAGGGTGAAACTAAATAATTATCTAACTAAATTGTGTTAAAAATGTTTGTAATTTTAATAAAATAATAAATTAAATAGTGTTTAAGTGAAAACCATTGGGAGAATAATTTAAATACATATAAAAAAGTGTGATCTCTACAGCGTTATTATTTTAAACACACACACACACACACACACACACATATATATATATATATATATATATATATATATATATATATATATATATATATATATATATATATATATATATATATATAATATATATATATATATATATATATATATATATATATATAATAATAATAATAATAATAAACAATAAAGTTATTTTTACAAAATGTGTGTTTGTGTTTGTGTGTGTTTGTTCAGATAGGATTTGAAGAAGTAAAACATTAAAGCAATACATCGTAGCTTTGTTGGAGGTGGTTTAATGGGGTTGCTTGCCCTACTGCCTTATTGATTCGCAGCTATAGGGTCAATAAGAAAACATGTTTTTAAAAAAATTCAGTAATGAAGCAGGTTTTTTATAAATAAAATTAATATGTTACAGTTTAAAATAAAATTCTCTACTCATACCGTAGAGAACGGGTTATATGAAATGAAAATGTTGTAATCACTTTATTAAAATTTACAATAACGTCACAACTTGAAAAATATTTATGCTTTTACGCGTCAATATTGCATCGGCTGGCGCACGCGTTGATTTCCCACCGGGTAGTGCTTGCGGGCGCGCGCACTTTCGCTTTCACTTTGGACTTCACGTAATCCATTAGAAAGTTAAAAACCATCCTATACAAACTCAGCAGACATATATGTACAGAGTTGGATACAAAACACATTAGACAATCAAATGCAAGTTTTGATTCAAGCACCGCAGTTCTCAGTCATGTCTCCTTCGTCAGTTCCAGTCTATCTCCATGTAGGATTCGGACCAACATCGACTTTTTCATCTGCCATGTACTCTGTAATTTACTCCATCTTTTTCCCTCAGGGCGCCACCCTCTCAAAATCGGAATCTACATCGTTGAAAACATATACATTGACACCAATATTGTATTATTAAACGTATATTTACAACTTTGGCTCCCCAGCGGCACCAGCACCGAGATCCGGCACTGGATCCGGCAATGGCTCATCTGCCCAGCCACATGAGACTTCCTTCCATTCCTTCTTCTTAATCCATCTCCTCCGGCACGCGCTCTGTGCTTTTCTTTTGAGTCTACCTCCAGCACCTGCTCGGCCGGTGCATACAATGACTCAGCTGCTCTGTCATATGTGACT
>JABUQX010106894.1:20000-22500 GCA_015478945.1 Trachelipus rathkii | reverse complement strand
TTGGTTATATCCGTTAGATATAAGTATTATACAAACATTTGAATGCATAAAAATACAAAAATGTTTATACATAATTATTGATATAGAACAATTGAGTTATTCACAAGTGTTAAATAGGCCACATCGATCGAACCGCTTAATCCAAGGAAAGGTTCAGTATATGGCGTTTCTGATGAATCCATGATTTGAGCAATGCTCATGATAGTTTTCAAAGCTGTAGTTACGAAAGAAACATTGCGTGATATATGTAGAGGCAAAGTTAGCCTGAAATTTATGTCCTTTATTTGAAAGATTTCTTCATAAATAAAAGGGAGCTGACACAGAACCATTTAGAATTCGAAAAGGAATATGAGTTCCTAAAGGAATCCAAAAATGAGTTTCTGCCCATAATTCAAACTTAAAAAGATGAAATAAATCCATACCGAAAAGGAAGTTTGCTATGTCAAACGATGAATCCTTGTGAAAAGATGAAGACCGTAACCCAAAATTAATTTAAAATGAAAAATGAAGTCCGTATCGATAATGTTCGTTTGTTTAAGTCATCTTCTCGGAGTGTTCTGATTGGGATTTTTATTATTATTATAGTTTTTTCTTTTTCGTCATTTTGGTTTTCTTTTGGAGACAAACTTTTCTTGGTGAGGATGAAGGAGTTAGTAAGATTGGTCGTGATAAGAAGTTACTTGTGAAATGCTAATGGTTTATCAGAAGGCGCTGGGTGTTCCACTTCCCGGATTACCAATATTTAGGGGCCCTTATTGTAAGTTTTTGATTTTATTTGTTGATTTCTTGATGTAGGTAGGCCTCTATATGAATTGAATAATGATTTAAAAGTTATAAAACATGATTTATTCAATGAATAAGCCATAAAAGTTGCCCGACTGTTGAAATACTCTTTTACCTCTTAAGTAGAATGAGGAGTCACCGACTTTTCCTGAACTTGACTCCCTTTTAAATTTTGTGTTTTCTTGTAATTTTATATTTCTAGAAGCTCGAGAGAGAGTAGCTTAAAGTGAGTCTTTTATTTCTTCTAAGTGTCTTCTGATTTTGTATCTGACTGAGTATCTCAATTGGAAAAAAAAAAAACAAAATGGGGTGGCTTTATATACAATATTTGATATACTTATGCAAAAAATTTTCTTACCCAAATTTTAGCATAAGTTTAAACATAAAAACAAATTTCAATTTCTTGGGATTAGTTGCAAATGAGGGTACTACATATATATATATATATATTATATATATATATATATATATATATATATATATATATATATATATATATATATATATATATATATATATATATATATATTATATATAATATAGTATATATATAGAACATCCTCCCCAAGAGCGTCATAGACCTTTCAGTGCACCCCTCGAGAAATGTCTCGAGTTCCACGGCCTAACGACTATTCCGCTGGCTGGCAGGCCTATCGCGGATGCAGGAAGCATTTCCATAGTAGCATGGCACATACCAATGCTTACTCATTTTAATATCTGAGTTAGACGAAGCTAGAGATTTATAGAGAATGCCCACGTTCTCTTGCTCCACCCAATCTCAAAAAACCCGGGGCCCTCTTTCGGGGGGCGGGGGCGATGGTGTGTGTGTGTAATATCAGTTAGCTAGGCAGCGATAACATAAATCTCGTATATAGTATATATATATATAATAATTATAATATATATATAATATATATATATATTAATATATATATATATATATATATATATATATATATATAATTATATATATATATATATATATATATATATAATTATATATAATATATATATATATATAATATATATATATATATATAAGGTCGCCTCTAGAAGAGCCACAATCCATAGCTCAAAAACTACAACAGCTACCAGAAAAAGGAATACATTGCTGGAATGCTGATCCAATTTTTAGTGCGAAAATGTAAAAAAAAAATAAAAAAAAATTAAAAAAAAATATATCTCAAAAAATACAATACTACAGCGAAAAGGAAAACATTTTTGGAATCCTCGTTAAAATTTTCGAGAGGACAATGTAAAAATAATAATAATGATAAAAATTGGTGGTTTTAATTAGAAATTTTTGCTAGAGTTTTGTTAGAAACCTGTTATTGGTTCTCGTTAAAATAAATAGACTTCTATAAATTTTGCTTTTTTTTTTTAACTAAAGAATACCCAGAGCGTATACTCAACTATGCAGGAGTCGGTCTCCGGACCTTCCGGCGGAAACTACGGGGTAGGACTAATTCCCCCCCTCCGGAGGGTCTCCGGAACCCCCGCTCTTTGTATTTAGGTGTCGCGGGTTCCTCCGCCCCTCCCCTACGGGTATGAAAACTCCCCCCCCTGTACTGTCCCCGTCGGTTCAGCCCCTAAATTGCCTTGTAATACTTTACAAATAATATATATATGTAGATACTAATGTCCAGCACTCCCAAAAAAATAAGCCAATTTTTATGTTAATTTTTTTTTTTTTTTTTTTTTTGTTTACATATTCCGA
>JABUQX010106894.1:0-12500 GCA_015478945.1 Trachelipus rathkii | reverse complement strand
CAAAACAGTGTGGGAATTGGCTTAGCAGTGAAGACAAAGAACTTTATAGAAAACAAATCGAATTGGGAGGCAGAGTAGGATACACAACTGAGAAACCGGCTGCTATGTCAACAATCCATCCTTCAAAAAGAATAAGAAGGTCATCAAAGTCATTAACAAGCAAAGTCGAGGTTGATGAATATGGAACTAACGACAGTAGTACTAGTACAAGTACAGAAGACGAAAACATCAGTCCAGGTGACACTGATTTTGCAGAAGAACATGTATCGATGAAACGAACATACCAATCGACAACTGTTGCAGCGAAACTGGTTTCAAACTTATCTTTATCGACAATGAAAGCATCAAATGTTCTTAAAAATTTATCTCAAGATGGTATGGATGTGGCCACACCATCACAATCAGGCATTTGGCGTCGAGGGGTCAAGAATGCAGAAATAGTCAAGACACGCATGAGAGAAATAATTGGTGAAGAGGAATTCTGCTTACATTTTGATGGAAAGAGAATTAATAATAAAGAATATCAGGCTGTGTGTCTCAAGAACTCCGCAAGAACTCTCAATCTTGGCATTTTAGTTTGTGCAAGCGGATCAGCCGAGGACATCTTTATTCCATTGAAAGACCTGCTAGATGAGTATAATGCATGGACAAATGTCAAAATGATTATTTCCGATACTACAGTAGTCAACACAGGTCACAAAAATGGTGTTGTTGTTAAACTGCAGAAGCAGTTTAGAGAAAAAGGTCTAGGAAAGCCCCAGTTTATTGGGTGTCAACATCACATTCTCGATTTGATTCTCCGTCACTTTATGGATTTCATTTTCCCAACAAGTTCACAGTCACCCAATATCAATTATCAATTCATTGAAGATGTCTTGGAAGGCTATGAGGAATTCAAACAAAGGTATTCTGGTGAGGAAAACATACCGAAATGCAACAACTTGGGATGGCGAGATGACTTCAGATTCCTTTTAGAGCTATGTCAAGCTTATAAATTCTATCAACAAGAGAGGAAGTGGCCAAAATTGGAATGAAAGAAACTACTATCCCTTCATAGCGCTAGGTGGAATTCAAGGGCTATATTTGAACTCATTGCCTTTTTCCTCATTCCAAAATGGAGACCTCAACTCGAAGTGACTTGTAACTTCATTGTAGGTACATGGGGAGATGCTTGGTTTTCAAATCAACACTATTCACAGCACATATACGATGAACTTTATGGTGCTATCTCCAAATTGAAATGTCCTAAGGCTTTACGGTGTTTTTCCAGTCACTGGGTCAACGAAAGATCTGTGCTTGACGTGCCTCGTTCAAATATTGTCGCCGAGCGAGCTGTGAAGCTGATGGAGGAGATCCATCAAAAATGTAAAACAGATAAATATCTCAACACAAAGTTTATAAATAGTAATTCACAACTTTAAATAAGTATATTTCATTTATTGGAGTCCATATGTTTTTTTCAAATAAAAAAAAGTTAAGTAGCCTAAATGTTTTTTGCTTCCCTTAACCTAAAAATGTATCCTCTTAGGTGCGGGAGGTTTTTTCAAAAACGACGAAAATTAATATTATTTGTGGGACCTAGAGGCAAAAGTTCATCATTTGGTGCCACAGGCTTTTCAATCTAAAAAAAATCATAACCCTAATATATATATATATATATATATATATATATAATATATATATTATATATATATATATATATATATATATATATATATATATATATATATATATATATATATATATATATATATATATATATATATATATATATATATATATATATATATATATTTTACAGTTAACACCACCGCTCACGGGCAGAGCCCTAATCTAGGAGGGGGTGTGCCCAATTTTTAAGTCTGAGCAGGACGGAGTCAAGAAAGAACAGCTCACACTCAAACGCTGACCAGTGACGAACCTGGGTCTCTCGCGTAGCTGGGCGAGTGCTCTCCCGCTGAGGCTACCGGACGCTATTGGTTTTGATCTATTCTTCTTGAACTATGCAAAGAAATTCTTCATACGAGCAGACTGCGACGAATATCCATCCTTCATATGATCTTATATACGTCGCTTTATTCAAACTTCAAAAGCCAGAATTACATGATGCATTTTTATATTATTTTACAATCAAACTTTAAAATAATTCAAAAGAAATCGGCTAAAAATTTTGACGATCCTCCATTTATTTCAGATAATTAATTTTATCCTTTTTTTAACTATGTGAAAAGAATCTTAGCGAAAATTTTGTTGCTCCACCATTAAATTTTATCGAAAAGTAAAATGATGTTCCTTTCATTAATTTTTTAATTAAAAGCAAATTTATTAATTTGTTAAATTTTTTTTATTCCATAATAATCTGGCCAGGACCACTGTCAAAATAATTCACATTTTATGAGACTGTTCCAACTTTAGCTGAAGCTTTTCATTTCTCAGCAATCTTTAGGCTTCCCTCTGGTGTTCATTAGTTTCTTCTCTCTATTTTCTTTCCTATTTTAAACAAATACTTGAGATTTAGAAAATGGTACAAAAAAAATTATTAAAGACCCAGATTAAATCAAAATATGCTTAAATTTTAAAGTTAACTTTCAGAAAAAGAAAACGGAGTACTTTGTATAACGGCATAGAAATGACGACATGTACATGATACAACAGTAATAGCTAAGGTCGATACGTGTTTATTGCGTCATATTGTTTTTTGAACGAATATGTGTATTGGTTAAACTTAGTGAACACTAGGGATTACTATTATTGTGCTAACATCTAATGATGCCTTAAGTTAGAGACTATTGTGACAGTTGAATTTGAAAAAGTTAAGAACTTCAAAAACATATATCTTGATCGATGTAATAATAACTCAACAACATTTTTTCTGGTTATAGACATGAATGTTCAAAAAACTGAGTTGTATCTCTGTGAAAACAAAATTCAATTTAGATACCAGCTTACATCTTTTCTCTATTCTTATAAATCATAAATTGAAAACATACTTGATTAAAAAAAATCGAAATAAGATTACATTATATGCTGCTTTCATTACTTATTGAAATGTAGGAATTAAATTATATTGTTTAAAACAAAACACTTACATTTCAGATTAGCTCACAGAATTTCTTTGAAAGGAAAAATATTAAAATGTCTGCAGGTATTATCGAATATTTATTAAGGTGCTGATCATTTTAAATATTAAGACTGAGTTCTCTCGTCCAACCAGGCTATGCTCTGAAAACGACCTTATACTTCTGCTAACCGTTTAATTTTTTAAGAAACTGTTGACAAACTACTAAAGCCAAACTCCCCTCCTGCTTTAACGATCAGACTTCATTGTTTTTAGAAACTTGTACCCCATTATATAATGCAAGCGTATTAGAGTGTGATTTATACAATATCGATGGCACGTTCGCCTTTGTTATGAATACATTTCTCACAACCCTCGTTATCACATTTCATATAAAGAGGAAACATTAGCTTACTTTTTCGTGAGTTCAGCGAGAAACGGAGATTATCTAAGTTTTGAGGTGGCAGAATCTTAACAAAGAACACAAAAATACTCTCATTTTGAAACATTCTTAAATCATTCAATTGTCTGATTACTTTTATCGCCTAGTAAGTCTCTTAGTTGACCCAAGGTACTTCATTCTCTTCTGTACACAGTTAGAAGATATATTCCGAATGCATGATATTTATACCTTTCTTGAAGAACAATAAAAAGTCGGAAAATGCTACGTCATTTAAAAGTCGTTAGATAGATACGATATTCAGGCAATATTGGAAATTTATTTTGATGCATGATCATAGATCATAGGAGAGTAGAATGATAAATATATTAGTCTTGATGAGAAATGACTCCAAAGAAAATATTACGCCTCTTTATGCAAAGTTTCTGGCCCTGAAAACATAACAAGTTGCCAAATATCGGCAACTGCACTGTTTTCTAATTTTGTCGCCCCCAAAAAAAAAAAAAAAATCTTATTATTATTTGTTAGATAAAAATAATAAGTTAAAAAAGTCCCTTAGGATACATTTGATAAAATATTTTAAATTTATTTCAGATGTCTCACCTTTGGAGAAGTTTGAAATTCCCTATATTGGTCTTGATGTATATGAAACATTCTCCAGTATCAAGATTGATAGAGTAAAAAAATGTAATCGTGAATTTTTAAAGATGCTATGCAGAAAAATATTAAATGTATTTGAAACGAAAAAAATTGCAGCTAGTATAAATTTTTTTTTTAATTATATTTGAGTTTAAAAATTTATATAATCATTGATTATGTAGTTAGTACTTATGTTATAAATGTCCTAAATTGAAAACTTATTTTTTATTCCCATTTTTATTGTAATATTTTTCTGCAAAGAGCTTATTTTATGCTATGTTTATGTGCCAAAAATTTAGTACTGAAACTCGCGCATTTCTTACGCGCAAGTGTGTTTGTCGACGAAGCCTAGCTCTCAGCGAAACGTGTTCCACTTGCAAGAGAAGTTGTGGTGTCCATATGTTTGGGGAAATGGTCTTACGACGAGAGGTAAAAAAGTTTCATAGTTGAGTATTATTTTTGCTCGTATGGATGATCATGAAAAGTACTTTTAGCCATAAACGGGATAGGGAGTTACTGATCTGACCATTAATTAATTCAGGATTTGAGATGGTTCTGTCATAAAGGGGTCTTCATATGAATAGACAGTTGTATCAACAAGGCAGAACTACCAGCCATACAGCTTGAGAATCTCTAGCCATGCTGTAGGAAAACTTCC
The DNA here is from genome assembly GCA_015478945.1 of Trachelipus rathkii. Classification (NCBI taxonomy): domain Eukaryota; kingdom Metazoa; phylum Arthropoda; class Malacostraca; order Isopoda; family Trachelipodidae; genus Trachelipus; species Trachelipus rathkii. Next base: position 7,745 of record JABUQX010106894.1, on the reverse strand, counting down.
GGGATGAATTATTTCACGTGCTACTGACTTTTCTTACTTATCCAATTCCCCCGACTTTACACCAACTAATGTCTACTTGTGGAAAATGTTAAAGGCGAGTGTATGTTCAACTGTGTAGATCCTTCAAGAACTATTCTGGTCCTACGCGAGCAAATCGCATGCTTGCAGAATCTGGAGCAAACCTTTCTCTTACGGAATATGTTTGAAAATCTGTATACATCAATCGACAGAACAACTCGCTTCTTGGATTACGCCAGAAGCGTATTCTCCAGAAAAGCTGCTCCATAGTCACATGTCAAAAACATGGGTCTGGTCAGACACCGGGTACATTAGGTAAATATTTTATTGAGTTGAAGAAAGCAATGCTACTTATCTCAACCAAAGAATGATATAGGGGAATGATGCATCAGGACCCATTATCTGCGAGATTAGACTTCTGGTCGAACAAGACCTCACTGATAGGGACAGTGTATCAACAAGAACAGGGACAGATATCCCCATACCGCTTGAGATCTCTAGCCATGCCTTCCAGGAAAATCTTCAGGAAAGAATCACTTCAAGTGTTACTATACGACTTACTATGCCAATACCATTCCCCCGACTTGCATCACGGTATCCTGTATAATACCATATATACAATACTTGTGCAGAATTTAAAGAGGTTGTTCAAACTGTACTAGATCATCAAACTGTTCCTGAAATAGGGCGAGCAAATCGTACCGTTGCAGAGGTTGAACAAACCTCTCTTCCAGATTATATTAAGAATTGCGTGATCGCATCTGAAAACTATCCACAGCGATGCGGGCATTACTTCAAATCTTACATAAGCAAACCATTACGTAAATTAACTCGTAATTATGTGTAATAAGTTCTTTAAAAGCATAACACAATGACAACCAGCTAATATTGTCCGTCTTTTCATATTAGTAATTCATATTATACGCATGCTAAATATATATATAAATATATATAATAATATATAATAATATATATAATATATAATATTAGTATATATATATAAATATTTATATAATATATATATAATATATATATATATATATTATTATATATATATATAATTATTATATATATATATCATATAATATATTTATATATATATATATAATATATATATATATGATAAATAATATATATAATATATATTTATATATAATATATAATATATATATATTATAAATGATAGTATATATATATATATATATATATCTATATATATACTATATATATAAGGATTTGTTGCTCTTAATTATCTGTCTTCTTTTCCTTCAACTTTACATGTATGGTTGACGTTTCATGATATCCTTTGTAAGTCCATGAATAGCTTCCCTGTACGTGGTGATAAACTGTTAAAAAAAAAAAAAAAAAGTCTTTGATGTTTGGTGAACTAGGCATAAAGAGGTGGTAGCTGTCGAAAATCCAACTGTTTCATGTGAGCCACAAATTTTCTCATGAAGATCGTTGCAAGAAGGCATATTTTTAGATGTTTGGAAAAAGTTATCCAAAGGACAAAGAGGTGTTTTTCCGTCACAACTTGAAAACTTAAGAAACTTCTTTGCATCTGGCAATGCAACGTGGACCAGGCATGCATGAACGGAAGAGAAGAAACCAGTTTATGTTTTGGGTCATGATGAGTATATTCAGAGAGCATGATATCTTTCATTTGACCATTTCTGAAGCTTATGTAACGCTTGTTCTGGAGTTGATAATCAGTCAAATATGTACGTTCGGAAAAAATTTTCCTTCAAAATGTGGACCCTATCAGAATTTCATGAGAGAGAGATTCAAATTTGATATCCATGCATGAAGCAACAATGCTAAATTTGAATCGTATTTACTAGAGAAATTATCTCGATCCACTTAGTTTCTTCTATGCAAAATGAGAAGCCATGAGAACTAGCTTGAAGTGCAGTAAAGGAGGAAGGAAATAATGTCCCACGATGTCGATACTATACTGTTTCAATCGCAGTACGATATTTCCGTGGAAATAATGTAGTTTATATATGACGCTGAATTTTTAATAGTTGTTAACTGTTGACAGTGACAACCAATTGCTAAGTCAAACCATGATATTACAGAAATACATCAGTCTTATAGAGGCAGAGAAAGCCTTACTCAAGTGAACATCTAATGAAAAATTAGTGAAGGAGTCAAACAAAGGTCTTGCAAAATTATCGCGCAAAAGCTGAAAGTTTTACCACCATATCTTGAAGATTATCTGCAGGGAGATAAAAAAAAACGATGTGGAAAACTGGTAGTGATTCATATGCTATGAAGACGTAGCAATCAATGTAAACAATGGCACCACTTTCTTATGAGGCATATCAGGAAAAAGATACGCTACAATGATGTTCCCTCAGTAAGGTCATTAAGTAGATATATGCTTGTCTGTTAAACAGGAATAGATACCGTTCTTCCGATCACTATTTTTAATTATTCCTACTACAGAAGCTGAAACAAGAGTCTATCTCGCTTAGATAATTATTTCTTCTTTCCAACATATGCCTTGAAATCGAAGAACAAATTAGTAGCTGCTAGAAAAGTTCACGTCAAAGCTGGTTTCGTGTATTCTGAAGATTTTATGTTGAATTAACTGGTCTCTGATCCATTCAACCATTGAGAAGGGCTCACTCCTATCGATGTATGACTTCTATCCTTGCAAGTTTCTAATAGTTTACATTTGGAAGAAAATGAAGAGTGTAGCTTTTCGAGATTAATTCTTGATTTCGATAAACTGGCTCTTCATCCTTGTGTTCAATTTAAGACATCTTTGAGGTGTGTGTTTTGCGTTTCTATAGAGAAACACGAATTGCAAAAACATGATAAAAAACGCGATAATATCCCATCATCCCAGAAAATTTCTAACAGCTGGTGAGTCCGAGGAAAGAGGGTACTGGAAATTTGATGTATTCTGAAGGGGAGATATTCCATCTGAAAAAATAATATCCCAGATACGGGTGAGAGGTTACACTGTAAGAATCTATATTTATCTAAAATATTTTTATACAATTTTCTGGAAGAGTTTGAAAGACTTGTTTAATGTTTTCTCAAGCTCTTTTGCAATGATAAAAAATTACCATTTATTCAGATATATGTAAAGATCAATGAAAGATAGATGGTAAAAAGGAATCCATTATCTCTGAAATTAGGTCCTGGCATCTTCAAACCAAATGATAGAAACATATTCAAAAAGGCGGAACTTTGAAGGTCTATTTTGCTGAATGTTGATCCATGTAGATGTTGTGAGGAGAATTTGAATTCAGAATGGATACCCATCTCTTTCAGTATTGCATTAAAATAGCTGTAATCCCATAAAGCCTACCAAGTTCTTGAGTTATCTTGGCACAAAGATGGAGAGGAAGAGCCCAGCAAGACTCTTGAATTTCGAATAATTTCTTTCTGCACGAGAGTGATCGAATTCAACCTTTGCACTTTGAGTTTATCTTCAGGAAGACGGCAACCTTGAAAACATGAGCGAGAACACCAGTTTCTTGTAAGAACAGGTCCTTTAAATTATCTATGATTTTGTCAAGTCAATAGGTAATGCAACAATGGACAATTCCTGAAGCAAAGTGAAATATTATCTTCGGATAAGTGCATTTGTATTAAAGCAACTTCTTCGAAAGAGGACTTGAAGAGCTGCAAGGAGAAGTGAAATGTTCTTGTAGAATTCTTTCTTCTTCACATACTCAATATCCATGCTCATATCAAGATACTATAAAGATCCAATGAAAATATCGACTAATCTTCTGATTGCATGCTATTTTCTTATATCCACTATTTCACAGACACTTATAGTCAATCATTTGGCTGCGAAAATGACGCTATGAAAAAATAGAACAAGTTGATACCATCGAAGAACAAATAGCTTGAAACTAACGTGAACCGAGTGGCCAAGAGAATGAGAGCATCTGCGCCCGATAAAAATTTCAAGATAGTAAGTTGCAAACTGTTAGCGCAACAATCACTCTCCTCTAATTTTCCGTTGCTCTGTTAGAAGAAATCTAGAAACAAGGGACGAGACAAGGTTTGCACTTGCACGTTATATTTTCAACCACTAGCACCATTGTTGCATGTGCTTTGCCTGTTGAGCGAAGTAAATGTGTGCACGGCAAACATGGGGTCATTGTTTCATATATAGACGACATTCCTAGATTGTTGTTTTTGTGTTTTGTTGTTGTTTTGTTTTGTTGTTGTTGGTTTTGTTGTTGTGTTGTTTTGTGTTTTTGTTTGTTTTGTTGTTGTTGCTGTTGTTATGTTTTGATTGTTATGATTGTTATTTTGTTGTTTTGTTTGTTGTTGTTGTTGTTGTTGTTGTTGTTGTTGTTGTGTGTTTTGTTGTGTTTTGTTTTGTTGTTGTTGTTGTTGTTGTTGTTGTTATGTTGTTGTTTTGTTGTTGTTTTTTGTTTGTTTTTGTTGTTGTTGTTGTTGTGTTTCTTTGTTTTGTGTGTGTTGTGTTGTTTTTGTTGTTGTTGATGTTGTTTGTTGTTGTTTGAATGTTAATTGCATTGTGCAGTCGTTGCTTTGACACTGCCATGACAGAACGGATGATACAAAGCAGCTATATCATTGCTATTTCACCAAGTTGCTCAAAGGTAATGATATCTACGAAGCCACAGTTGGGTGAATGGAGGTTGGAAGAAACTGCATTCTGATGATGTCTTCTTCAATCTTTAATTTGGTCCATAACTGAGCCATTTCCTTAATGGAGAAAGGCTTGCCACAATAAGATATTTGATTAAATATTCGTGGCTTGAAAACTCTTCTTGCCTCCCCTAAAACGATTAGGTAATGCAATGACTTCGATTGTAGTAGGCCTGGGACATATCTATAGAATAATTATTACGATCACGACATATGGAAGCTAGGAGAGAAGCCGTGGAATACTTAGTCTCTCAGATGTGCTTTCCAAGCATGAACTGCGCCTCCCTCCGTAAACTCGGAACCAATTTGGAACGGCCGTCTCATTAAAACACATACTGTTTTATCTTAATACCAGCAATAGTTCTCTCATCTTTCTCTGTGGCTCCTTGTTATGTAGGCATCTTCTGGATATGGTGTCTAACCACTGAGTCAAAAATTTATACAGTGAAAGGACTTGTGTATAAGTTATCTTTCTTCTTGTACCTCCACTTCACAGTAGTGTTATGTTTTCTTGACTTTCCTTCGTAAATGACTTCGTTTACTTTGAAAACCAAATATTACAGCTACTTCCATATAGATGTTCAATGATGAAGATGCCGCTTCAACTTATAGAGAAACTCGTTTAAGCCTCCGGGCTATTCAAGGACTTAACACCAATAATTAATATAATGTTAAAATCTTTTAAATATGTTTTAAATAGAGTAAAGAACTTTTTTTTATTGATTTATTAATATTTATTAAAAAGTAATATAATATATATATAAATCGTCTGTTGCAACCCATAATATTGCTAAAATTTAAGATATAAACAAATATACGAAACTATTTAGTTCTAATTCCATAATCTGTGTAAAATCACCAAAACTAAATAAGAAAAAAGGATTTAATGTCAAATTTTATGGGAAGCACCTCGCCATATATTAGATTAACAAAAAAGATTGAAAGAGTTTTCACTCAATAACACAATATGCACAAACAGTATTATATATAAATATTTATGTTCTATATAAAAAAAATAGATTTAATTTTCCAATAATATAATATATATATATATATAAGTATATATATATATTAAATATATATATTAATAATATAAGAATATATATACAGTATAATAACAGTATATTATATGCAATTAAGGATTAAATCTTAAATTAAAATATGCAAAATAAAAAAATAAAGTAATCCATTTCTTTATATCTTCAAAGAATATTTTTAATTACTTCATTAACTTTGATTAAATATATATACTATATATATAGATATATATATAATATAGTAATATATATATATATATATATATATATAAATAATATATATAATATTATATATAATTAATAATATATAAATTAATATATATACTCTGCAAGCTGCAGAAACTGCTGCAAACTATGCCTAATATTGTATTTAATATATGTATACACAGTATATATTAGCATAATATAATATATCATATAATATAGCAAGATTACGCTACGAAAATGAATGGAAAAATAATGATAAAAATTTGTTGAAATAATTGGCAGTTCTAAAAGTTAAAAGGGAGGCACAAAGGAACAGAATTTTAAAATAAGAGCTATGTTTAGCCATACAAAAAAAAAGAGATGCCAAGGTAGCTTGGAATGGGTAGAAGAGACTGTAATTTGGCCTTAAGATATAGTGGCTAGGAATGTGCTTAACGTCCTTAGGGGAGCGATTAAAATTATATTATTATATAATAGTGTGTGATTGAGTTTTTCTTTTCTACGTTGATATATATATATTTCACAGTGAAGAAGTGGCCCTATAAATTTGTAACGAATTTCCATTTTGAATGCCTTTGTCTTCCATAAGGTGATTTAAAAACCCAACTATACGACTGAATGTCAGTAATTTCCCAAGCGAGGGGGAAGAAAGATCATTCACATCCAAAAAGGAGAATTCAAATGATGGTTATATCATATTCCTCATTTGCCCACCATACAAGAGATCTACATATCAATGCCATCTATATGCAATTGATCTTCCTCTGTATGAATAAACAAATTTAATTTCTTGACTCAGGAAAATAAGCATTATCTTTGAGTTACATTTAGTGTACTAGCATAACCTTAAGTAAAGAGTGAAATTGCTACCTACAATATTGATTACGAATTTAAGAGTAAAAGTAATATTCCAATTATTATCAGAAAACTATTATGAAAAGTTAGTGGAAGGGATGCAGGATATGTAAACTCCGTGAGAAAGCACATTCGGTGTGAAAGATGCTCTGAAGCTTAGAAGAGACTTTCAGAATACATTGAACGGGTCAAAAACACTCGGATATTCAAATAATGCATTGTAGTTGGAAAATGATGGAAGATTTATAGGCGAACTCTTTTTATCAGAAATGACGGTCTCGATTCAAGTATCGTTTCCAACAATAATAGAAAGAGCTCCTACCGAAGAACTGGTCAGAATTGCAGACAATATATACAAGATGTTTTGCTCCCCAGAAGCCAGTCGAAACCCCTTTCCCCCATGAAAAGAAGGTTTGGGTGCATATATTTGCATTGAAGACCAGCTCTACACGTGATTCATCTAGAATTATATTGAAAAAGTCAACCAAACAGACACGAAATCAAAGAAATACTGAGACTACTAACTCAGTTGGTGGAGCAAGTGAAGAAGTTGATACGAAATGTGAATTTCAAAGCTTGCAATTTTTATAAAAGCCGTTAGGAAGAAAGGCTCGCACAAGAGTACAAGAGCACTCCTTATATTAAAAGAAGATTCAACAGAGGAAAAAATGACAACGCTGCAAGAAATCAGAAAGAACAACCCTATGCTACTTTAATCAAAAATTAAATTTAAAAAGCTACAAGAGATTAAGTACAGTGTGTCCCATGACGCCTTTAATTAAGAAGGAAACCAGAAACTCAAATAATAATAATTCAAACGGAAACACTTCAAGCAATTCGGAAAACTTGTAGAGGAAAAAAAAAAATGAATTCTCAAGCGGTCGCTTTAAAGAGGTTGGGTTCCTCTTGATAGCAGTATATGGCTAAGACAAAATAATTATTATCCTTATTTTTAATTATTTTTAAAGAATAAATGATAATATA
>JABUQX010106893.1:37500-40000 GCA_015478945.1 Trachelipus rathkii | reverse complement strand
GAAAATTAATATATATATATATATATATATATATATATAGTTATATATATATATATATATATATATATATATATATATATATATAATAAAGATAAGATATATATATATATATATAAATAAATATATATATATATATATATATATATATATATATATATATATATATATATATCAGAGGCGACCCCTACACTCGTGCTTAGCACGAGTTTTTTAATATTATAGAAGCGATCGATCTTTTATAAATTTCAAAATTTTTACGATAAAATTCCACTATTTTTTAAAATTGGTCATATGAACGAAAATAAACTGTTATTTCTGTATGATATTGAAACCAGGAGGATACAGAAATTTAGAGGCAAAAAAAAATTTTTACTTTTATTTTTATTTAATATCTCCAAAACTACGATAGGTAGAAGAAAAACCAATAACATATATGGAATCAGCGTATAAAATTCCCTTTAGGGGCTCAATGACGGTGGGCCAGAGTGGGGACGTTACAATCCCGTGCAGGAGGGGCGGATGGTTTTCGCGACACCTAAATACCAAAGAGTGGGGTTCCGAGACCCTCCCGAGGGGGGAAGGTCCTTACCCCCCGCCGTCCCCCAGCAGCCGAGACCCCGGACTCTTGCATCTTGCGGTTATACCCTGGGGTATTCTTTTAAGTTAATAAAAATTTTTTTTTAATACATATATTTCATACGTTGATTCTAAATATGTTAGTTATTAGTTTTCTTGTACCCATCGTAATTAAAAGAGATAAAAATAAAAAAAAAAGTAAATTTTTTTTTTTTGCATTTTCCATACAAATTTCATACGCTGATTCCATGTTATCAGTTTTTTTTCCTTTCTTTGCTTTTCGATATCATGCGGGTAACTTCTTTAGTTTCACCAAGACTACGTAATAAATATAACAAATTATGTAAAATTGAAGCAAAAAGTGTAAGAATAATCGCTATTAAATAACGTTATATTTCAATCCATTAAAAAAGATGAGTCCATGCTCAAATCGCGATAATAGCGGAGATTGTGTGTGAATTTAGAATATAAAATTGTTTATATTGTTGCCTTTGGCATCTCATAGTTGCATTCTCTTCATTTGTAAAAAAGGTGAGACTGTTATAAATTTATTTTAAACTTGCATATATTTATATATTGTAAGATTTGAGCTTTTCTTTCAACTTCATTTTTAAAAGAACAGATTATTAAAGTTACCCTTAATCTTAAGGCCTTTAGGATAACTATTATATTATCAATTATTGACGTTTTTACCTTGCCTTCATTTAGAAATGCGATATTATTTAAGTTACCCATAAAACGAAGCTTTGAGATGTTTTCTGTAAGGATTTCTATTTGTTTAAATATGAATTAAAATATATTTGTATAATTATAAGATTCGGTTTAACAAAGAAACTCGTTTGTAAATAATTATGACAAATGATTATTTAAATAAAATACTTTAGGAATAAAACTAGCGTCCATATTTTAAGTTTAAGAAATTAGTTGATAAGCCATTTATTTTACTAAGAAAACCATTATATTATTTATAATTAAAATGCGATTAATTTATTTAATATATTTTATCGAATAAATGTAAATACAAATAGAATAATGGAAAGTTTGCTTTTCTCAAAAATGACACGTATTCGTATATTTTATTTTCATTTAATAATTTTAAGAATATATTAATAAAAGATTTAATTGATTAATAAATATATTTATATATTAATTAACATTAATATCTCGTAGTTATAAGTATTAAAAGTTAGTTTTAGTTATTATTAAGCCTACACTTTGATATTATATTTTAAAGCATTTTCTCTGCGTTTAAACGATTCGGAACACTTGCCGTTGAATTACTTTATTTTATATTTTTATTTTATTTTAATTATTCGGAAGATTTAAAGTTCATTTAATGTTTATATATTTAATATTTTGATGTAAATAAATTTATTTAATTAAGTTTCCTTTAATAAGTAAATATCAATGTATATAATTCGTTAAACACGCTATTTATCCTTATTTTAAGAACTGTAAATTAATGTAAATAATTGTAAGATTAAAATAATTTAGTTACCATATATTTTCGTGAGAAGTACGAATAGTTTAGAATTATTATATTAAAATTATTTCGTTTAATTATAAATATTATTTTAAATTTATTTCTTTACAATTAATAAATTAATTATTCGAACTTTTACAGGGAATATGTTAGGCACGAGAATTCAGAATTTCAGCAAGTGGATAGATCTAGTCTTTTCTCGCTGGCAACTAGTTTCTCAGCTAAACCTTATTTAGTCAGCGGCAGTGCTACTCGGAAGTGGTCGAAACACTGTTCCCCAAACCTTCGGGTTTTCCTTGAGCTATTCGAAAGTGGCCGAAGCTTGTCCTCATCCAAACGGCAGTGGCCGATTGGATGGGTCCCATTTAAAGACGGTAGTTACTGTCGCCCAGACCTTCAGCTTTCCCTAGTCGAAATTCAGATGTGGCAGATTCGGCGGCA
>JABUQX010106893.1:25000-30000 GCA_015478945.1 Trachelipus rathkii | reverse complement strand
ACATTTTCTTTTTTTCTAATCACACACTAGGTTTATATCGACCTATTTGCAGTAAATACTGTAATAAAGGAAAGGAACATGGGACCATTATGTCTCTAATTCAGAAGTACACCCGTAAAACAAAACATGACATTCTCGTTTTTCCGTAAATTCGACTTAGTTGCTGTATTTAACAACGAGAAAAGAGACTTGTTTCACAATAATTTCCTTTTGAAACAAAAAACATATTGCAGCATCGATAATGATATGTGTGCGAGTGTATATGCTTGTATACGTGAGTGGTTATGTTTATGTAAATATGGAAGTGTTGCGAATATTGTGTTTGATCGTACAATCCTGAAAATTATTTGCATAGATCCTGCAAAATGGTAAGCATTTTTGCATTTGCCAAACATTTTGGCTTTTCTGAAATATGTATTCTCCTCTTTCTCTCTGCTGTCTCGTCTCTTCTCTCTCTTCCTTCGTCTCTGCTTTCTCTTCACCTCTTCATCTCAAAATACCGAATTTCATACATAGTCCCTCACTTCAATAAACATATTCTCTGCTCTCTCTGGTAAATATCTTTCCTTTCTACCACTCCTCTCTCGTCTCGTCTCGTCCTCGAATGAGCAAATTCCTGGCATCCATAACTCTCTCATATATATCGATTATTGCATACGAATATCTCCGTTAAAACAGTTAGATGGGGGTCCTGTATTTTCTAGAACACACTCCTGGTACACGCTCAGCCTCTCCCAAAATATCGTCCGATCAGGATCGAATGTCGTGAACACTAGGTGATTCTCGTCATTCTCTCTCTGAGTCGGGAAATTTTCTCTCACCCGGCCCTTTCTCTCTCCTCATCTCGCCTCTCTCTCAGTCTCTTCTCTCTCCCTCTCTCCTCTCGTTCTCCTAAAATTTGCCGATATCTAATTTTGCACCTTCCTCTCATCTCTCTTCTCTCACATATACTTTTGTTATTTTATTACCACACGGGATTGTCCGGTTAACCACTAGTGCTAATATAAACTGTCAAATATAAACCAACGCTGCGGATTTAATGAAGCAAATAATAATTTTTCTGTGGGAGTAAATTTGCTACCAAACTCTTAAACATAAAAGAAAGTTAAAACAAATATATATATATATATATTAGTTATATTATATATATATATATCATATATATAATTACTACTAGTTATATTAGTATATAATATATATAAATAATTAAATTTTTATTTATAGTCAAATCGTACTATTTAATATGATAAATATACATATATATATACTATTACTAGTTATATCATTATATCACAGTAAACTATAATATATATATATATATCATAATATAATATTTCATACTTATATAGATAGAATGATAGATATCAAGTATATAATACATATATATATAACTCATAGATAAGTCCTATATTAGTTTGCATATATTATACTATATATAATATATATATATATAGTATATACTCAATGATAATAATATATATATATATATATATATATATATAATATATATATATATATATATAATATACTTACATAAATATACTAATATATTATCACTCATACTATAAAAAATAATATCTATTATATTATATTATTATCTAGTTTGAAATAATTATTATTTATATTGTGAGTATAAGATTAGATGCACTATACTAATAGGGTACTCCATATATATATATATAATTACTTATATATAATATATATATTATAATATAATATATATATATAATATATATATATTTAATATATATATATATATATATATATATATTTATATTATATATTATATATAAATATATATCATACATATAATATAGTACTATAGTGAAATATTATCATAAGGTAATATTAATATATAGTCATAGTTAATATTATTAATAATATTAAACTCAATATATATATATATAGATATAGTTAAACTATATATATATAATAGGCTGATCAGATAATTATACTATTTAGCGTATAACATATAATAGATATGGAATTAGCTATAAATAATATATATTTACATATATATATATCATATATATATTATAATATTATAAATATCATATATATATATATATATAAGAGTTACATTTATATATATATTATTATTTTTAAAACATAGTTATATATGCTCATATCCATAAAATAACTCAATTATCCCTTTTTTCAGTAGTTTGTTAGAAAATGACGTTAACAAGGCACAAAAATGGTACACAATAGATTTAAAGAGAGTGTGTGAGAGTGAACTTAATAAAACCTGGAATCATATGTAACACTTAATGAAGACTCTGCTGATTGAAAGATGAAGCTATTCTACAAGATCTCTTTGAAGAGTCAATTTTGACGTAATCCTATGATAATAAATAGTAATAATAATAATAATAATAATAATAATTAAAATATAATAATAATAATATACACTTTTCACCGGTTTTTGAAATGGCATCTAACTCACTAATAATAATAATATATAATAATAAATTATTTTATTATATATATAATATTTTTTAAAAAATTAATAATAATAATAATAAAGTGCAACATACGTGAAATGTGCGCTATAAGAGATTTGTTAGATGATATTCTTTAAACGAATAAGGGAATATTGGTTTAGTCTTATCTTTTTGCCTTGATTATATAGATATAAATATATATAATTAATTAATATATATTTATAATATTTATATATATATTATATAATTTATATAATAATATTATATAATATATATTATAATATAAAATTATATATATATATATTATATATATATATATTATTTAATATATATTATAATATATATATATATATTATTAATAACTGTGGTCTGAATGTATGTTCCAAATGGTATATAATATAAAACTCACTTTCGCCGCTTATGCGTAGAGAGACCATACCTGATTTTTTCTCAGCCACTCTCCATTCCCTGTAATGAATACTGGCATTCAGTCACATATATTTTAAGTAATTATCACTCATGAGTTTCACCTCACCCTTTAGCTTCTTATTACCCTAACTATTTTTAATATCTAAATTCCATTCTATCCATATACTCCAAATTGATGTAAAATTTCAACTCTAAACTATAGTAGGATCCATATGATTCCCATTCCGACTATGATCTGTTTATACCTAAGTTAAATCAAGCTAAACTTTATAACTCATCTCAATTACTATCTTTAATAAGAGTAAATATATTGTATTTGAAGTAAAGTAAGTTATGATCATCAAAATTATCTCCTCAGAGCGAAAATATCTTCCAATTTCAACCCTTGACTATAACTCTAAAAAGATTATGGTTAGTCATCATTAGCTTTTGATACATGTATTATAAAGAGTAAATAGGGGATTTTTAATGACTCCTTGCATAAAGAATTGAAGCATGAATATGAGGTATAACGTAATCCTTTAATCCAGTTAACCAGAAAAGTAACTTTTTTAAATGATCATCATATTATTAAGAAAAAAATCATTGTTTTCTTAGTGCCTCCCCCGGTGATTGGGTGAGCCAACCCATTATATCACAGTCCATCACCTTAAATTGGATCTTCCATTTGGAATATAAAATTCTTGCTAGATAGATAATTCTGCCCTGGATTTCTACCTGGTTCAGTCGGGGGATACAGTCTGGTGGCCCACTGAAAAGGTTAGATATCATATATAATTATATTACATAGTGTAATGAAATATTAGATTTTAGAATATATATATTATGAAAGTTATAGAAAGAAAATTATATATATATTGTTTTTGATTTTAGATATTTATTATAAATTAAGTATGTGTAATAACAATCGGCTATTTATTCTCTTTATTTTGATGTCTGGGAAATCTGCTCAAAATTTTTAAGAATCTGCATTTGAGTCAGTAATGATCGGATGGTCCATATCTGCAGAATTAATTAAAACTCATGGATTTTATAGATTAAAGGCTATCATCCACGTTATGTTCAGTCGTATTTTTGATTTCCTCACGGGAATTCATTATAAAGAGAGAGAGAGTGGTCTTGAATACAACGAGGGAAATTGGTTAGATATATTATTTTGTAGTAAACTGTTTATTCTCTATCTAATATTATCATAATAGATTTAATCATGGTTGTTAGACTAGTTTAGGTTTTCGTCTTCAGGGTAGGTGTAGGTATAGATTAGAGTTAGGTGTTGGTTAGGTTAGCGTTGTTGTAGGTTTAGGTTAGGTTAGGTTAGGTTAGGTTAGGTTAGGTTAGGTTAGGTTAGGTTTAGGTTAGTTAGGTTAGGTTAGGGTACTGGTTAATGGTTAGTGATTATAGGTTAGGTTAGGTATAGGCCGTGTTATTTAAGGTACTAATACATTGTTAGAGCATTAGGTTAGGTTTTAAGCTAGTATAACAGATTTAGGTGGAGGGCAAATTTTAGAGCACAATGGCCACTAAAAAAAAGGTAATATAATGATTATTCAATTGGTAAATGAATTATTTTTACTTCTTATTTATATAATTTTTATAATTTTTTATAAATATAATATATATATGATCTTAAATAATTAAGTAATATTGAAATTTTATTATTTGGTAATTTTGATTGAAGTTTTCTTCAAACATATAAGAGAACAAATATATAGATAGATATAAATTTATATGAAAACTCTTAGATATTAGTTAGACAGGAAGAGGTAAAGTATTGTCGTAAGAGTATATTTAATAATAAAGAAGCCTCTTCCATGAGATTTCATCCATTAACTTTTAATGAAGATTAAAAGTAATGAAACATAAGGTGAAATACTTATTAATTCAATTTGTATTTAAATGAGTTCTCGGCTTCAAACTAGGAAAATAAATTACATAGATTTTAAATACCTTAACTCCTTAAATGGGATTCACTTTTTATAGAGAATGGCCTTCCATATTGAAATCAACAACCGATAAGAACCGAAAGGGCGTTTGAAAAGTATGTGAATGAGCATTGCTGTTACGTATTTGCTCATAACTTTTTCTTTGTTTTATTTATTTTGTCTCTTAACTTTTAAAATTTATTGT
>JABUQX010106893.1:0-12500 GCA_015478945.1 Trachelipus rathkii | reverse complement strand
CAAAATATCCTCAATATCAATTTAATTCATAAGATACACGTTAATCGTTATGTATTTCAAATTATCACAGAAAAGTTAACCAGGTATCTCTATTTAAATTGTCATAAAAGAGTCAATATTTCTCTAAATGAAATACACATTAATCATCACCGAAAAGTTATCAAGTATACTTTTTACAATCCTCATCTGAAAGAGTCAATGTTTCTCTTAACGAAAGTATTATATACATTAATAAAAACACTTAAGAAAACTTAGTTACTACGTAACTTTTGATATCGGCACCCTCCAAGTCTTCTTTAGTATAGGGAGTGCTATATCGGCACCCTCCAATTCTTCTTTAGTGGTGTCCACACCACCTGAGCTCCACCAATAACTCTGGATCCGCACACCAGCTTTGCACCGGATCCACAAATTAGTTTTGCAACAGTTCCGCACCAGGTCTCCAATCGGTTTTGCACACCTGCTTTCATACTAGGTCTCCAACAGGACTCCATACTGGGTCTGCAACAGGTCTCCATACTGGACCGCAACAAGTCTCCATACTGGACTCCATACTGGACTCCATACTGGACTCCATACTGGACTCCATACTGGACCCTAAAACAGAATGGTCCAGATCAATATATATATACTTTTTAATACGTATAGTAATGAAAATAATAATAATAATAATAATAATAATAATAATAATAATAATAATAATAATAATAATAATAATAATAATAATAATAATAATAATAATAATAATAATAATAATAATAATAAAGTCGTAGCGCTGCTACAACCTAATAACTCACATTTATACAACAACAAATACTATTCGCTTTTGTGATCGTCCATTCGTTCTCTCAATTATGCTAATAAAGATAACAATGAAGTTTAATAATAATAATAATAATAATAATAATAATAATAATAATAATAATAATAATAATAATAATAATAATAATAATAATAATAATAATAATAATAATAATAATAATAATAATAATAATAATAATAATAATAATAATAATAAAATAGGATACACCTTAATTCTCAACTTGAGTAACCTATACTTAATGTCTTTAAAATACTGGATTAATTCACTTTATTTTATAAACGTAAAACTTAAACAAAACTTACCCGATTCACGGGACACGAATAACTCCATATAATCTCCATTAAACTCCTTTGTCAAATTCGCTCCAACCACCTACACCACCTGATCCAGAGCACCATTCTGCCAATAACGATCAACACTTAAGCACCTCCATGACTGTCTGCCAAAACGTATCTAGTTTTCGTTCTCAAATTTCTCCCGTATCACAACTTTCATTGGGAGTTTACTTGGTTTATAAACCAACTTATTATATAACTCCCCCTTCAAGATTGCAACGCAATCTTAAAAAGAAAAAAAAATACACCACCATACCATCAACCTTTGAGAAACGAAAAAAAAAAAACAACAGCAAAAAAAATTTTGGCAACTCAACGAAAATTTTTTTTTTCCTCTACTTACAGTTTTTGTAGATTCCACACCTATGCTCTCTCACTATACCTGGTATGCCGAACCCACCACTTGAAGACGCCGAACGAGCCACCAAAATAAGTTCTCCTCCTCAAGGGCCGATCCACACACTACGAAAGCCACCAATATATAACCGGATGGGTGATTGTCAATCCAAGTTACAATATGCGTTCATATCTAAGTGGGGGTTCAGGAATACAAGAGACATTTTCCATTATTATAATTACACACACACAAATCAATGATAATATATTATTTAATCAAATATTTAAAATCCTAACTATCTATCTAACCTATCTAATATATACATTCCAAAATATCATCAATATCAATTTAATTCATAAGATATACGTTAATCGTTATCGTAATTCGAATTATCACAGAAAAGTTAACCAGGTATCCCTATTTAAATTGTCATAAAAGAGTCAATATTTCTCTAAATGAAATACACATTAATCATCACCGAAAAGTTATCAAGTATACTTTTTACAATCCTCATCTGAAAGAGTCAATGTTTCTCTTAACGAAAGTATTATATACATTAATAAAAAAAACTTAAGAAAACCTCGTTACTACGTAACTTTTGATATCGGCACCCTCCAAGTCTTCTTTATTATAGGGAGTGCTATATCGGCACCCTCCAATTCTTCTTTAGTGGTGTCCACACCACCTGAGCTCCACCAATAACTCTGGATCCGCACACCAGCTTTGCACCGGATCCACAAATTAGTTTTGCAACAGTTCCGCACCAGGTCTCCAATCGGTTTTGCACACCTGCTTCCATACTAGGTCTCCAACAGGACTCCATACTGGGTCTGCAACAGGTCTCCATACTGGACCCTAAAACAGAAAAGTCCAGATCAAAAAAGGTCCAGATCAATATATATACTTTTTAATACGTATAGTAATGAAAATAATAATAATAATAATAATAATAATAATAATAATAATAATAATAATAATAATAATAATAATAATAATAATAATAATAAGTCGTAGCGCTGCTACAACCTAATAACTTACATTTATACAACAACAAATACTATTCGCTTTTGTGATCGTCCATTCGTTCTCTCAATTATGCTAATAAAGATAACGATGAAGTTTAATAATAATAATAATAATAATAATAATAATAATAATAATAATAATAATAATAATAATAATAATAATAATAATAATAATAATAATAATAATAATAATAATAATAATAATAATAATAATAATAATAAAATAGTATACACCTTAATTCTCAACTTGAGTAACCTATACTTAATGTCTTTAAAATACTGGATTAATTCACTTTATTTTATAAACGTAAAACTTAAACAAAACTTACCCGATTCACGGGACACGAATAACTCCATATAATCTCCATTAACTCCTTTGTCAAATTCGCTCCAACCACCTACACCACCTGATCCAGAGCACCATTCTGCCAATAACGATCAACACTTAAGCACCTCCATGACTGTCTGCCAAAACGTATCTAGTTCTCTCTCTCAAATTTCTCCCATTATCACAACTTTCATTGGGAGTTTACTTGGTTTATAAACCAACTTATTATAATATATCATATATATATATATATATATATATATATATATATATATAATATCCATATATATATATATATATATATATATATATATATATATATATATATATATATATATGCTGCTAACTATCTTCTCTTCTATAATATTATATATATATATATATATATATATAGTTAGTTAGTTAGTTAGTTAGTTAGTTAGTTAGTTAGTTTTTTATTATTTTCTTTTTTGCTGTCGTTGTCTGCCGCGTTCTAGCCACTAGGACCGCCCTCATATTCTGCCTTCCCTGGTATTGCCTGGTTGCCTAACCAGATTAAAAGCAGGGCCCTAGAGAGTGATAAAATATCAAATGTACTTTTTCAGGTTTGGTTAGATGTTGAGTCAATATATGACGCTAAAGAAGAATATTCAATACTTTGATTGATGTGAAATTTAGACAGTGTATATTTCCTTAATTTGAAATAATAACTTTATTTTGAAATCTTAAAAATAGAAGTAAAATCATGAAATTTAAGTACTATATATATATATGTAAGGCTCTATAAATATATATATATATATATATATATATATATATATATATATATATATATATATGCTATATATATATATATATATATATATATATATATAACATATATATATATATATATATATATATATATATATATATATATATATATATACTAAGGAGTTGGAGAGACTGGGTATGTAGGGGTGCGGAAGAGGTGTGCTCATTTTGGTGCGGTGCGGTGCGGTGCGCATCAAAATTTCAGCGTGCGGTGCAGTGCGGTACGGTGCGGTAGAAAAATAAAAGTGCGGTGCGGTGCGGAGCACGAAAATTGGTGGTGCGGTGCGGTGCGGTGCGTGGTGCAGGCCTTGCAGTCACTTTGCACCACTTTTTCCAACTCCCGACAAATTCCTTAAATTAAAAAAAATGAAAAACAAAATTTGAGTTGGATATATATATATATATATATATATATATATATATATATATATATATATATATATATATATGTCCTTTCTATATAATTTATATATATATATATATATATATATATATATATATATATATATATGTATATATATATATATATATTTATATATATATATATATATATATATATATGAAATATATATATAAGAAATATATATATTAATATATATATATATATATATATATATATATATATGTAATATATATATATATGCTGTAATAATATATATATATATATATATGTAATAACCCTTTGATGAGTTAATTTAATATATATAATAATATAACCTTATATATATATATGTATATATATGCTCTGCTGCTCCTTCCTGCTGCTACACTGCTAATATATATATATATATATATGCCCCTACAGTAGGTGTATTGGCTATAGATTTTTGAAGCGAATAAGAGTAGGAAAGCAGGTTTACCAAAGTTATTTTTTGGAACAAGAAAATTAACGATGTAGGATCATTTAAGTTTAGTACAAACACGCTTAGCACGTCTGATATTCCTGTTCCGAGGTTTATCAAAATTAACGAGTGATAGGTAAACTAATAGTTTTCCATTTACGATGTTCATTGTCCCATCATTAATGGTACAATAACAAATGTAACCGAACCATAAATTTAGAGGAGAGGAAGTGCTCAATATCGTCTCTCTCATCATTTCTATTCCTTGACTGTCATTGTCTGAGGATATTAATACTCTCTTCGGAGTTATTACGAGAGGATGACAAACAAGTGTTTGCTGATTATCATAATGATATCTTTAAATGACTGGAGTACAAAGATACAATTGGTTAGAAGAGAATTGTCATGGAATGGGAAGACTTATTTTATTATCAGGGCGGCCGTACTGGCATAGAGATTCATTAAGTTCTTGCAACCTTAACATAATTTCAGAGTAACGTCATGTATTACTGAAAGTTAGCGAATTTTAATTCTGGCCTGTATTTTTTTAGTTCTTACTGAGCCATGGTTGAATGATTAAAGTGTGCCGCAAATGACCTATATTTTGAGAGAACTTCGCTGACTCTTGTTTGAGATGTCACAACATTTCTAATGTTGATGACTGACAGAGTTTGTGTTGTTCACTCAAGAAAGAAACAGAATTTTCTTTATATTGGCTCCAGCATCTCTCATGACACAGTGAACATCATCTGGGGATAGATTCCATTTTGGCAACATTCCATTAAATACGACCCTGAGATATTCACCTGTATGACGTTCAGTGAAAGGTTCAGAGCACGACACAAAATTTGGCTTCTGAAATAATTGTCAACGGCATGACTACTCGGAGAAAACAAAGAAACTGTTGATTCGTGAGTGGAGAAAGCTAACTTGGATGATTTTTTGATAGAGGCTATTAATTCTGAAACTTTAGTTTCAACTCTATCATACTTTTTCTTTCAAATAATATCTCTGTAGTATTTCCTTTGAGTAGTGTGTACACACCCCTAAGATTGTCCATCTGAACACGTTGAACTTTAGATCTATACCTCTTATTCCAGACCATAGTCTCACTACTATACATTAACACAGGTAACAACATATCCTTATGTAAGACCCTAGCGCACTCAAGACTTAGTCCTTTTACGTCCACCAACGATTTAATTGCACCAGCCACCATCCTGCCATTCACAACTTTCCTACTACACTCTGCATCATCCGTTCCCTTTTCATCCAACATTTATCCTAAATATTTAAACTCAGACACTTGTTCCAGCTGCTCACCATCTAACATAACTTCACACCGAGGACTGTCCTCACTTACAACCATAACCTTACTCTTATCTATGTTTACTTTCAAACCTCTCTTTTTACACACCCTTCCAAATCTCTCTACCAATCCTCTGAAACTCTCTTCAGATTCACAAAACCAAATCATCCGCATATAATAGGTAGGGCACCCTCCACTCACCTCCATTCTCCATCATTCTAACACCATTTCCTGCCACCCCCATCTCTAATTCTTTCATAACCCATCCATATACAAATTGAATAACCAAGGGGACATACATCCCTGCCTCACTCCGCTATTAATATTAAACCAATCACTTTTGACACCATTTATTCTAACACACGCTTCACTAGCCTATTGCAAATCCATAAAACCTAAATACAATTTATTTTTCTTCTCCATTTTCTCAGTCATTTGATTCAATGTAAAGATTTGATCCACACGCCCTCTACCACTCCTAAACGCACCCACCTTGTTCTTCACCAATCAGTCCTTCAGTCACTCGACGCACTCTTTCGACTAAAATACCAGCATATATCTTCCCTACAACACTCAATAAACTAATTCCTATAATTCCTACAGTTCCCCTTATCTTCCTTACCCTTATATAAGGGTACTATTGCTCTCCTCCAATCCCTCGGAACTATACCCTCCATAAACTCTTTGTTATAACTTTAAACCAGTTAATCACAATCTCGCCTCCATTTTTGATCATTTCACCAGTAATTTCATCTATACCTGCAGATTTACCATTCTTCAACTTTCTCACTCTACCCATTACCTCCTCCTTGCTAATGACCTCATCCCCAAAATACCTATTCCTTCTTGCACCATCAAACCCACACACATTCACTATCACCTCTTCATTACTGTTAATATTATACAGATTCTCGAAGTGTTCTTTCCACACTCCCCTCACATCCATTTCATCAGTTACAAAAGCACCATCCCTATTCATTATTCTAAACAGGTTCCCCTTATTCTCATTCTTAACCTTTCGCGCTTCCTTCCAGAAGAGCTTCCTATTCCTTGTAAGTCCCCATTCATCCTCCTTCCAAACTGTTCATTTACCTCTTTTTACCTCTTACGTATGAACCTTTTAGTATTCCTTTTTCCTCCTTTTATACTTCCAAACATCTTTCTTTTGAAACTTCATCATATATATATATATATATATATATATATATATATATATATATATATATATATATATATATATATATATATATATATATATATATATATATAGGAGGCCGAATCATTCCAGCATTCTCAACGATCTGGAGCAACTAATCAAAGAACCCACACACCCAACCAATTCTTGAACACATTGACCTATGTTTCACCACTAGTCCTTCTCTCTATAAATACACCACCTTCGCTCCTATTGGTAAATCTGACCACAACCTTATATCTCTTAATTTTAATACTTTCTCTCCAACAGCTCCATCCTGCCCTATGCGTTTTTTTCTGGCACTTTGATCGGGCTGATTGGGGGGCCTTGCGTCGCTTCTACGCTAACTATAATTGGAATGGCTGCTTTAACTCTGATGACGCTTGGGCTTCTGCCACTAAAGTGAGAGCTGTAATCGTTGACGGGATGAGCAGATTCATTCCTTCTTCGACTAAATCTTTCTCTCCACATAATCCATGGTTCGATAGTGCTTGTTCTCTTAGCATTCAGGCTAGAGACAGCGGGTATCGGGAGTGGAAAAATTCTCGTTCTCCTATCACTCTCGCTAATTTTCATTCAGCTAGAAATCGTTGCAGGGATACTCTTCGACGAGCAAAGCTTTATTACACAACTTCCAAATTCAATCAATCACAATCTCGCCTCCATTTTTGATCATTTCACTAGTAATTTCATCTATACAGATAGATTTACCATTCTTCAACTTTCTCACTCTACCCATTACCTCCTCCCTAATGACCTCATCCCCAAAATACCTATTCCTTCTTGCACCATCAGACCCACATTCTTTATCACCTCTTCATTACTGTTTATATTAGATTTTCTAAGTGTTCTTTCCACACTCCCCTCCCATCCATTTCATCAGTTTTTAGCACCCATCTATTCATTATTCTAAGCGGGAGTTCCCCTTCATTCTCATTCTTAACCTTTCCTTCCCTTCAGAAGAGCTTTTTATTCCCTTGTAAGTCCCCATTCGTCCTTTTAAACTGTTCATTTACCTCTTTTTACCTCTTACGTATGAACCTTTTAGTATTCCTTTTTTTCCTCCTTTTATACTTCCAAACATCTTTCTTTTGAACTTTCATCATATATATATATATATATATATATATATATATATATATATATACTATATATATATATATATATATATATATACTCTCTCTTTCATATACATATATATATATATATATATATATATATATATATACTCTTTCATATTTATATTAATAACATAATATATATATATATATATATATATATATATATATATATATATATATATATAAATATATATATATATATATATATATATATATATATATATATATATATATATATATATATATATATATATATATATATATGTATTTAAATATATATAACTATATATATATATATATATATATATATATATATATATATATATATATATATATATATATATATATATATATATATATATATATATATATATATATATATATATATATATATATATATATATATATATATATATATATATATATATATATATATATATATATATATATCATATATATATATATATAATTATTTAAGCGAGATCGAATCATTCAGCATTCTGCGATCTGGAGCAACTAATCAAAGAACCCACACACATTCCCAATCTTCTTGAACACATTGACCTATGTTTCACCACTAGTCCTTCTCTCTATAAACACACCACCTTCGCTCCTTTTGGTAAAATCTGACGACAACCTTATATCTTAATTTTAATACTTTCTCTCAACAGCTCCATCCTGCCCTATGCGTTTTTTTCTGGCACTTTGATCGGGCTGATTGGGGGCCTTGCGTCGCTTCTACGCTAACTATAATTGGAATGGCTGCTTTAACTCTGATGACGCTTGGGCTTCTGCCACTAAAGTGAGAGCTGTAATCGTTGACGGGATGAGCAGGTTCATTCCTTCTTCGACTAAATCTTTCTCTCCACATAATCCATGGTTCGATAGTGCTTGTTCTCTTACCATTCAGGCTAGAGACAGCGCGTATCAGGAGTGGAAAAATTCTCGTTCTCCTATCACTCTCGCTAATTTTCATTCAGCTAGAAATCGTTGCAGGGATACCCTTCGACGAGCAAAGCGGGCTTTCATCAAACGAAAGTGCGCTAACCTCCTTGGTTCTCCTACTGACAAATCTTTCTGGCATCTTGCCAAAAACATCTCTAACAACTTCTGTAAATCTGCCTTTCCTCCTCTTATTCGATCTGATTGCTCTGTTGCTACCTCTCCAACTGAAAAGTCCAATCTCTTCGGCCTCCTATTTTCCTCTAACTCAACCCTGGACGATTCTGGCATTCCTCCTCCTTCTCCTCTCAGGTGTCCTATGTCTTTGCCTGTGATTACATTTGATCGGGTACATGGGCTCCTGAGATCTATGAACGTCAGATTGGAAAGCGGTTGTGAATTTCATTCCCCTTCCATAATTTTAAGGGAGAGTGCCTCGAGCTGAGTCCCCCCCTCTCGTTCAACTATATTCTCTATGTCTCAATGCTAGCACTTTCCCCCTCAGTGTTGTAAGCACGCACATGTCCAACCTATTCCGAAAAAAGGCAGCCGCTCTCTAATCCTTCCAACTATCGCCCTATAGCTTTCACTCATTATATCTAAGATCTTTGAAATTTTCTCAATTTTCATTTCTTAGACCATCTCGAAATCTATTTTCTTCTTTCTGATTATTGTTAGCATGACTTTAGAGGTCTACTAGCGATATACTTTCCTATTTAACCAATTTATGGTTTCCGATCTTTGGAACTACAGGGGCTTGCGTGTGATGGCGCTGACATATCAAAGCATTTGACCAGGTATGGCACGTGTCACTGCTCTCCAAGCTCCCCCTCCTTTGGGTTTCCTCTTTCTCTTTATGCTTATGTCTAACTTTCTTTCAAGTCGCTCAATATCGGTGGTGGTTGATGGAACGACTTCTTTTTCTGTCAATAGTGAAGTTCCTCAGGGTTTCGTCTTATCTCCTACTTTTATTCCCTGCTTTTTACTAATGATCTTCTACCTTCACATCTAACTCTATCACTCATATGCCGATGGCTGGACTCTTCATTCGTCAACTCATTTCAATTCTGCTCCCTCTTTTTACTTCTAGAATTGCCTCGTCTTAATCTTTCCGATTCTAATCTCGCTGATTGGATAGAATTTTCGAGTGGGGTCGTCTCAACCTTGTGAAATTCAATTCCTTAAAAAACCAACTTCTAAAATCTCCCACTTCTAAAAACACCTTCTACCTTTCTATCTCTCTTTCGACGGTTCTCTAGTCTCCTGTTGACAATATAAACATCCTTGGCCTTAACATAAACAAAAAAATGTCTTGAAACCTCACGTTACAACGGTTGCTAGGGCGGCCTCAAGAAACTGGGAGTTCTGTTTAGACTGCGGGACTTTTTTCTTACTCGAATTATTCCAACTATACAAGGGTCTTATCACTTACGCTTGTATGAATTCACTGTTCTCATATCTTAGGGAGCTCTAGTTTCACCCAGTTTTTAGTTGGGGGTCGAATCAAAGGCAAAATACTTATAAACTGTCTATACTTTCCAGTTCATGACCCTCAATCTTTTCGGCGCGATGTTGGTACTATCTCTTTCTATAGGTACTACAACGGCAGGTGTTCGAGGGAACTTACCACTCACGTACCACCACCTTTACGACCCCCTCTGTACTTTAAGAGGGGGTGCTGTGTCTCGCACGAGTTTGGTAGATATTATTAGTAATTCCAGGCTGGATTCGCTGCTTGTGCTTCCTATTTTCTGCCACCTCTGTTTTTTGGAACTCCCTTCCATCTTCTGTTTCTTGCTGAATTTAATCTACTCTCACTTTAAAGCCACCGATATATTGCTCATCTGCGTAATTTGCGCTAGCGGATGAAATTTTGGCGTTCAACACCCCCTCCTGAATAGGGTTCTGCCCCCTTGCGTGAATGATATGGTGACAGCTGTATATATATATATAATATATATATATATATATATATATATATATATATATATATATATATATATATATATATATATATATATATATATATATATATATATATACTATACTATATATATATATATATATATATATATATATATATATATATATATAAATATATACATATACTTATATATATATATATATATATATATATATATATATATATATATATATATATATATATATATATATATATATATATATATATATATATATATATGTAGGCTATATGTATACATATTAGTGATGGAGCAGATCTGAATTTTATAACTGCAGTTTGCGGGTTTTTGCGGTTCAAAATCGACAGACATCCTCAGTTTACAGTTTTTGCGGTTCTTAAATTTTTAAAGCAACACGATTGCGGTTATTTAATAAACTTTTATATTATAGCTATTGTAAAGATTATGTAAGTGGAAAGATGGAGGATCCTGAGAGGTTTGGTAAGTAAAGAGAAACAACCTTGTTCTCAATACCCCAAAAGAAATTCGAGAAAGATCAGATGCTAGTTGATCCAAAGGGTCCTCTCCTAGCGTGAGCTAATTGTTATTGAAAAGGACGTCTATCAAAAATGAGGGGAGTAATGAAGGGTGAAATCGTCGGCATAGGAGTGGATATGTGATGAAGCAATAGAAAGAGGTCTTTTATGAAAAGTAGAATTGTGAATAAACAGAACATGATAACACAACTATTTATAGATTTAAAAGGATGAACGGTGGCATTCACCAAAATACTGAAAGAAAGAGGACCAAGAAACAGAAAAACTAGAAAGAAGATCGCCAGTAGAGCGCTTCTTAGAAACCGCATTGGCTTGAGCAGAGAAAGAGATTTAGAAAAGAATTGAGATGTTTTCCGGAAATCTTCCTTCTAGGATAGATTCTATAGCTATAGAAAGAACAAGAGAGTTAAGAGAGATTTTGGCGATAGTTGGAGGGTTGAGATTGGTTCCTTTTTTGTACAGGAGCACCCTTCAGTAAGAAAAAAAGGCCAAAGTAGAAAGACAGACGGAATAATTTAACAAGGCAGGGGTACAGCTTAACACAAAGTTTAATTTATAGGAATACCATCAAGAACCATTACCTTTCTTGAGTGTTAGCTCTGAAAAAGCAGAAATAACACCTTTTGAAGAAATTACAACATTAGCATAAATATGTTGGAAGGATGTGGAGAAGAAAGAATAGCACTGGAATCGTCTAAGGTGGAATTAGAAGCAAAGGTTTGAGCAAAGAGTTCAGCTTTAGTGGAAGGTTAAACGGCAGTTATGCCAACGGAAAATAAAAAGGGCAAGGGGAAGACGCAAAGTTAAGAGTTAACATTTTTGAAAAATGTCAGAAATGACTTGAGGAAGAGGAGCCAGTAAGATTATTTCGCAATGGGGAAAAGAATTTTTAGGGTCATGAATAGATTTTGCACGATTTTGGTATGAAATATAAGTTGGAAGGAGTTTCTGAAGTATCATTGTACTTGTTCA
>JABUQX010106892.1:12500-15000 GCA_015478945.1 Trachelipus rathkii | reverse complement strand
AGAGCCAACTGACCACTCCAGCAATTGCCTCTTCTGTTTGATGGACCCGTTCAAGCGTTAAAGTGCAAAATGCGCCTGCTAACAGTATGTCCAGACTTCTGTCATCCATTGCCAAGTCCACACTCTCAGAGCTCCCTGCACCCATTTCTCCAAAGGGAAGACAGCTATCTTCAGAAGAAAGCAGCAAATCAGAACTGACGATGGAGTGGTTGATCCTGAAGCATATTTGTAGCTGTGGAAGAAACCCTATCTCCCCAACCAAGAGGATATAAGACTTGATCAGGTTATCTTGGTCCTTCATACAAGGTCATGGCCGAGCCTTTTTGACGTCAGACTCAGCAGTAGAATTTGTTGCATGAAAGTGTGAAAGTAGCAAGTCAGAGAAAGCGTCGCCACTCTTTTTTAAATTTTTTACCGGTAATAGATGGGTTTTGCTTTGCCACAATATGACAGTTTGTTGAGACACTTGAATTGCCCTGTACCTCTGCAAGTGGCCGCCAATTTCATTGATATGCATCATCAAAGAGTCCTCAAAGCTGTGCTTCCTCTTATTGGACAATGTATCCATCTCTTCCTGGGTTACGTCGGGGCAGCTCAAGAGAAACACAGCAGCGTGAATCGATTGATAAATTCCTTGAAATATAAAGAACGCAATTGGACCATAATATGACAGGTTTGTTTGAGACACTTGGAATTGTCTGTAACCCCTGCGAGTGGCGCCTCTTCATTGATAGCTCATGAATAGTCTCAAAGCTGTGTTACTTCATTACAGAAACATGTATCCATCTCTTCCCTTGGTACTCGGGGCAGCTAAAAAGAGGAACACAACCAGCACAACCGAAGAGCTAGTTTCTTAAATAGAAGACTGCATTGGATAGTTTTATTCGGAAATTTCAAAATGGAATGGCCTTCCTGAATGGGTCTCAAAGTCGGCTTTGGCGATTCCATGTTACTTTGTCTCTGGGACAGCAGGGCCTCCGCAGAGCACTACCAAAGCATCTGTTGGACCCCAGAAAATATTGTTTCCTCCACTATACATAAAATTAGGCCTCATGAAACAGTTTTGTCACACGGCTGCTAGATAAGGATCTTCACCCATTACCTATCCTGAAAGGCTTCTTCCTATCTGTCGGATGACAAAGATCAAAAGCCAGTGTCTTCGTTGAAACCACAAATAAAAAATATCATATATGCAAAGAATTTCCGAAGAGCTACGAGGACAGAAAACGCAGCTTTGAACAGCCCTTGTTGAAGAGTTTCGTGTCTTTCTTGAAAGTACACAGGCCGTACTATGAGGATCGCTTGGTTGAGACTTGATCAGGAACTACGGCAAAATGGGCTGCAGGATGTCCTCAAAAGTCATATCTTGATGTTCATCTTGCTAATTTAAGGAGAATCATGGGGCGTACTCAGTAGGGCATGGCGAGGATTTCACAGGAATTACTGACGTCTTTGAGGGCTCTACTAAGGATCGATATAACGAAAAACATGATAGGGGCTATATTTGGGGGGTTGATTCGTGAAAGCAACTTAACCGATAAGCGTATATCAGAAAAACTTTTAACTTCTGAATATTTTGAGGTCTCTGTTTGTAATAAACAAGAAAAATATAATGCTACTTTTGGTTTATATGCGTTCTTTTTTACTTGTATGTAACCGGCGAAAATGATTATATTAATAAATTTTTTATATCGGAATTGGTAAATTTGTGAAAAATCATTATCTCGAAAATCAAAGTTTGGAGGAAATATTAGCCATTTTTCTTACCTTCTAGGCAAAAAAAAAAAAAAAAAATAAAAAAAATAAAAAAATAGGAAACTACAGTTGTTGCTCAAAGACAAAAAATGTGTTACATATTGTAATGGCAAGATAAAGCTCTCGTACGATCGAAGTTAAATGATCAATAAGTGAACTGAAAACAACTTAGTGGTTTTCACGAACAAATTAAAAAAGACGCGAATGTTCAAACGTTTGCAAGGCTGATTTGGTGTTGGGGTGAGACGAGTAGACTGAATGTAAACATTTTAGGCCTGAGAATGAGAATATGAGAATGTTTTTAATGGTTTGATGCAAACAAATGTTGAAAGGGTGAATTTTTTAAAATGAGGGAGAATGTGTATGATGGCATGTTTGGCCACGAATAAATGGAAAATTTCTAGCATTTGTATAAATCAGATTTACTCTTACATTGTTCAGCATGCTAAAGAGGAGTGCACACGTTCTGTGAAAGTAAATAGCTTTTAAGCGGAAAGGCAAGCGCGTTTGTAGGTTTCATTATTTTGAACATTCTCACCGATGACGTAGATAGCTCCTGAAAACTAGGTTTTCAACAATAATATTGGAGATAACTAAATAAACGATAACGTAAAAGTGACGTGATAATTGGAAATATGATTTAAATATCACCAAAGGCACTTTTGAACATGAAAAAACATGGGTGAGAAACTGAGAAGAACCAGGAACGTACTGAGTATATTCTTGTAATTAGAAATTTTTGAAA
>JABUQX010106891.1:30000-44785 GCA_015478945.1 Trachelipus rathkii | reverse complement strand
AGGGGGGGCGAATTAAGGTAAAAGGTCTTAGGAGCCTTTTAAGGAACAGTAGAATGATGTTGTGAGAGTGTTGGAGGGGAGGTGAGATGTTTGGGAGTGGTGAGAGGATTGAGCAGGGGCGTGTAATGTCACCGTGCTTGTCAATTTGTTTATGGAGAGTCTGTTTGCCTCTACCCATGATCATAGTTGTTGGGAGGTGAATTGATGAATGGAAGGAACAAGGGAAGTGGACATGATACTGTTTGCGGAACGATACTGCTTGTGCGAAGAACGCGAAGGGCTGAGGTAATTTGGTGAGGAACGGTTGGAGAGAATGTGGTGACAAGGGGGCTTAAATAAATCCAGGTAAGAGGTAAAGTGTTAGTGTTTGAGGAAGGGGAAAGAGAGGAGGAGGAGGCGGTCAGAGGTTAGGTAGGGGGTTAGTATTGGAAGAAGTAAAGATCTTTAGATATTTAGGGATGGACTTGGGTAGGGGGGGAGGAAGGAGGCGATAGAACATAGAGTAGGAGAAGAAATGAGAGCTTGAGTGTTCTGAGAGAATTATGGAAAGGGGGGGATCTATCACAGAAAGTTAAGAAAAAGTATGTTTGAAAAAATTTCTGTACCAGCGGTGTTGTATGGGTGTGAAGTGAGCGGTTTGAATGCCAGGTCCCAGGAAGAATGTGGAAGTATTTGAGATGGAAGGGGATTGTGAGAGCGGTTTTATTGTGGTTAGCAGAAGGGAGAGATTAGGAATAGGGTGGTGAGAGAGATGTGATTGGAGGAATGAGTTGGTGGGAAGAGCGGAGAGGGAATGTTAAGATGGTATGGGCATCTAGTGAGAATTGAGGAACAGAGAGTGGTTAGGAGAGTTTGGGAGGCGGACGGGATAGGAAGGAGAGGAAGGGGGAGACCAAAGAGGAGGTGGATGGATGGAATTAAAGGAGATGCTGGAGGAGGTAGGGATGAGAGGGAGGTAGGGTGTTGGCGAGAGATGGAGTGGGGTGGAGGAGGTGGGTGAGGGCGAGATGAGAGGGAGTGTGAATGAGAGGCTGTAACGTACCACTACCGCTGGAGGAAGAGGATTAAAAGATAGAGATAATTAATAATAATAATATATATAATAGATATATTAAATATATATATATATATACTTATAGATTATTATATATATTCATATATATATATATATATATATATTATTATATATATATATATATATATATATAATTATATATGATTTAATATACTATATATAATATATCTATATTCGCGCGGTGATGTGCGGTGCGCTATGTTCGCTTTCGGTGCAGTGTGTGCGGTGGCGGTAAGATAGATGGGTGTGCGGTGGTGCGGTGCTGGTTCGTTACCTCCTGGTATGCGACGAGGCGGTGGCGGGCGCAAAAATCCGGTTGCTCGGCCAACACGTATAATATATTATATATTATATATATATAAATATAGTAGTAGTATAGTATATATACATAGTATATATACTATATAAATATATATATAGTTATATATATATAATATATATATTTTATATATATATAATAGTTATATATATATATATACTATATATATATATATATATATACATTTTTTACAGGAATAACCTTTGACCTCTTTTTGGCAGCAACGAAACAACGTTCGATATGACTCGATGGTTTCTGATTTACATGAAGCGATTTCAAGATATTGAAAAAAAAACAGTCAGAAAGAAATTGACAGAAATCGTTCGGGAGGTATTTTCCCCGGGGAGCAACACAAGGAATGAGGTACGTTTAATTATTTATACGTTAGGCTAAGTCATTCCTGTTTCTTACCTATAGATGAATTTCAACCTTATGTAAACTTCAGGACATTAATTTAAAAAAAAAAAAATTACTATTGTTGTTAATGTTATTCCTTTTTAAAAGAATGTTTCGATTTCAAAAAAATAAATGCAAGATATTTCGAAATAAGGATATGATCGATGAGTATAAAATCACATGGTTTAATTTATTATTATTTTGAAAATTTTAAAATTAAATTTATCAGTAAATTTTCACATAAGTTTAACATCATTTTACTGTTAAATAAATGATGAGAATAGAATGAAAAAATAGAGAATTGCACTTAAGTTAGCTACCACTAATACTGTTTCTGATAAAATTTCTTCTTCTTCTTCTTCTTCTTCTTCTTCTTCTTCTTCTTTTCTTCTTCTTCTTTTCTTCTTCTGTCTTCTTCTTCTTTTTCTCTTCTTCTTTTCTTCTTCTTCTTCTTTATCTTCTTCTTTTCTCTCTTCTTCTTTTTTTCCTTCTTTTTTTTTCTTCTTTTTTTCCCCTTCTTTTTTTTCCTTCTTTTTTTTCCCCTTCTTTTTTTTCCTTCTTTTTTTCTTTTTTTATCATTTTGTTCGTAAAGCATTAACATTTACAAGTTTATATTAAGTTTCTACAAACCTCCTACCTCCTCTTCCCATTTTTTCATTTATCAAAAAATTTTTAGCAATATGTTTAACCTCCATATATTTATCCATTCTAAAATTGTCCTTCTTGGACGCGTTTCATAAACGAGGTATAGAGACGTTATTCGATGTTTACTTTTATTCGTTTCGTTTACTTTTACGTTTATTCGAATTTTATATATATATATAGTATATATATATAATTATATATATAGTATTATAATATATATAGTATAATATATATATATATAAATATAGTATTATTTCACAATAATATAATATATATATATATATATTATAATAAATATATATATATATATATATAGATATGTATATATATATATATTTATATATATATATATTAGTATCTTATATAATAATATATAATTATATATATACTATATACTAATATATATACTATATATATAATGATAAATAATATAAAAATATAATATTATTAAATATATATGTATATTATAGTACTATTATAGTTTATATATACTATACAATATATATACTAATATATTTATATATATCGTGGATAATAATATATTATATATATAATATATATATATTATATATAAATAATATATATATAATTATATATATATATATATATATTACTACTATATATACTAATATATATATATACTATATATACTATATATAATTATATACTATATATATATATATATATATATATATCATATTATTACTAATCATATAATATATATATAGTATATAATATATATATATATATATAATATAATATTATAACATATATAGAATGTATATATATATAATAATATATAACTACTATAAATATATAGTATACATTATATCACTATATATATACCGTAGTATATATATGTGTGTGTGTGTGCTGTGTGTGTGTGTGACTGAATACAGTACTATAGAATAATGCTTTTATATTCTTTATTGTAATTATAAAGCCTAGAACTCATTTTTGAGCAAAAACTCATTATGAAAGGGTATAACCCACAGAGCATCCTCGAACAGTATGTGTATTATATTATGTACGGTAGAAATTTGCCTACATCGCTATAAGATCACAACCATAATATTTGTATTCTCTTATTTTATAATCTATTTCAAATTGAAACAGCCATGAACGTCATTTCTCTACCGGTTCTATATGCGAACCGAGGGAGGGAAGACGGTGTTCGGCACGAATCGAGCCGTAAGACGTGCGCAGGGGCCTGGCCCTGGGGCACGCTAAATATGATTATTTTTTCATATTAAAATTAAAGGTGTTATATATATAATTAATGTGCTCTAAACAAGATCTCTTGTAAGTATCATATTTGATAACACGTATTTGATATAAGTTGAAATGGAAAGATATAGAAATTATATGAGAATGGTGAATATCTTATCTCAGCAAAGTACATCAAGTACCACACTTGCCCCTTTGCCAATCATTCTAAAAAATGTATATATCTTGGATTCAGAGTTAATCACGAAAATGTATTTGAGTTTTGTCAATGACAATATCCATATTTATTATATAAGATAAAATTAGTCTATTATTATTATCTGTGATCAAAACAAATAACATGAGGAATATAATAAGAAAATAAATCAACTAATTTTTACACTTTAACCTGTTATTAAGTTTTAGTACTCGAGAGTTGAGTGATTTTAATTCTATGTTAATTAATTAAGTGATCATCATTCGGTGTCACACACACACCAACATATAACTAGTATTATACTATATATATAGTATACATATATATTATATAATATATTTTACGTATTTATATATATATATATATATATATATATAATAATATACTATATTATATATATAATATATAGTATATATTATAAATATAGTATATTATAATGATATAATTTAATACTTAATACCATATATATATATATATATACTTATTATATATAGTATACTAATATATATTATATATACTATAATATATATTTAGGAGAAACGTAGCGGAATGTAAATGGCAGCTTTTTGAGTCACAAGACGCAGACTTATTTTAAGGACCCGGACAAGTTTGACCCTTCAAGATCTTTTGGATGCAATGGGCATTACATTATTTCCAAACATGCAGGGATTTCAGACTTAGGGTTCGGTATTTAATGATGATTATATACTTAACATATATACTATATAATCATATATATATTATTATTAAATATATTATTAATATATATTAATGTATATTATATATTACAGATAATATATAATATATATATATTATATGATATATATACAAAATTATATAGATATATATAGTATAATATAGTTATTTATATAGATATATATACTATATATATATATTTAATATAAATATTATATATATTATATATATATATATATATATACTGATATATAATAACGTATAATATATATGATATATATAATATATATATATATATAATTATATATATTTATATAATATATTAATTCTATATATATATATATATATATATAAAGGAAAAGGCAATAGCAACTTCTTTCCGATAGATATATGGTCATTAATCAATTTGTAGCTGAAAAAATATAAATAAATAAACGTAAATAAATTTTTTTTTATAGTAATCATTAATATTAAAATTATTGTAATTTTTTTTATTATTGTAAATTATAGCAGGTATTTGGGAATCAAGTGTAGTAAATATTTCATTTATATCTATAATTATATATAGTACTTATATATATATATATATATATATATATAACTATAATATATATATAATATATAGTATACTATAGTATAATATATTACAATATTATATATATATATATATATAGTCATATCACCACGACGTAACTGAATTACCGAGATCGGATAATTGGCCAGGGAAGGTATTGTATTGGTTCTGACCAAGTAGTAAGTGAAGGGCACCGATTGCAAGTCTCTGCTTCAACGCAACGCTTTCGAGTGCGAGTTCGCATCCTAATACGCGGCATTTCCAATGCGAGAAGCATGTAGAAGAGTGATTTGTATGGGAATAGATTGTTCTGTTGTAGGTGTTGGCTATGTTTGTATTGAGTTGTGTCTATGAGATTAGTGTAATACAACATACATGTCATATACATATATATATATATATATATTATAATATATATATATATAATTTTAATATATATATATATATATATTATATATATACTATATAATATTATATTATTTACTATATATTATATACTATATAGTAGTATATATATAGTATATATAATATAATATATATAACATATTAATATATATACATATGATATTATATAGATATATATAATATAGTGTGAGAGTGGTTAGTATCAGGCTTCATTTCTACCTGAAATACTCATGCATGCCCGGATTTTCGGTGCATGTTTGAGCACCCTACATTCAATTATGGGGAAGCAAGACAGATGATTTATATTCACATATATTAGATATATATACATATATATATAATTAGATATATAATATATAATATATATATATATATACCGTGACTTATAATTATATATATATATACTAATATATATATTATATATATTATAATATTATATAATATAATATATTAATACTTATATAATATATATTCATATATATATATATTACTATATATTATTATATATATATATATATCAGTAGGCGTACTTTGAAGATTACGCTTTGGGTAGCAAATTATATAAATATAATACTATAATATATATATAATTACTATATCTATAATATATATTATTAA
This sequence comes from Trachelipus rathkii, assembly GCA_015478945.1. Taxonomy (NCBI): domain Eukaryota; kingdom Metazoa; phylum Arthropoda; class Malacostraca; order Isopoda; family Trachelipodidae; genus Trachelipus; species Trachelipus rathkii. The sequence continues at coordinate 38,634 of JABUQX010106891.1, read as the reverse complement.
ATAATTATATAGATTATATATAGATATATATATATATATATATATATATGATTATATATATATATAATATATACTACTTATATATATATATATAAATATATATATAAACGAAACTCTTTATTAACTGCAATACGTCACTATTTATTTTGAAGGGAAATTTAATTTCAACGTGCCTTTTTGATTAAGCTATGTTTATTTATGTTATTATATGGCATAAGATGACTCAAAGCCTGCAATACTTTCTAAACAGGCAAGATAATTATTTAATTGATATTGTGATAGAGGTAACTTTAATTATAAAAATTGTTACATATTAATTAAAAATCTCAATAAAGCACAACACCTCACTGCTCTATTCTCCAAAACTTAACATCAGCTAAATATATGGTACAACGATGTTATGTTCACTCTGTCCACATAAGTAGAAAATATGTACATTGATAGATAGATTAGATGAGTAGTAGATAGAATAAATAGAGATTAGATAACTAGATAGCGATAGCAGAGATAGATAAGATTTGATAGTAGATAGTAGATAGATAGAAGAGAGAGAGGAGAGAGAGGGAGAGGAGGGGGAGAGAGAGGGAGAGAGAAGAGAGAGAGGGAGAGATGAGGAGAGAGAAGAAGATTCAAAATCTTTTTTTCAAATTATTTCGTACGATTTCACCGGGATTGAGCCGAAAGTTTCGTACTTCGCGAATTTGCTTATTTTTTCGCTAGAACAGCAAGGTATGACGCTTGGTTTTTGCCTATATATTTATATGATTATGAAAATCTACCCGTACGCCACCGGCTTTACAATTGTCTCTTAGGAACGAGTAGAAGGAAAAGATTCAATGCAATTTAATTACTTATAATTGTTATTACTAAGTAGTTGATTTCTTGTTAATTGGTATTTTATAAATCAGTTCTTTTTTACACTTTCATAGAAAATTTTTAATTGAACGTTATTAAAAACATTTTAAAATTTAAATGGATATTTTATTTAAAAAGTACTAAAAAATATTGGGGTAGGGCTACCTAGCCCTGCCAATAAGGTGGGCCAGGGGCTGAAGTATATATATATATATTATATATTACATATATAGATATATATATATATATGATATATATATATATATATATATATAGTATATATATATATACCGTATAATAATATTATAGATATTATATATATATATATTTATATATATAATGCATAATATCTGAGTAGTTGACGCGTATATAGTATATATTATATGATATAATAATAGATATGATATTATATATATATAGTGGGGTAACTAATATATATATAATAAGATCAATGCTACTTATATCATATAAAAAGTAACAAGTATATATATATATATATATATACTATATTATATATATAATATATCAATTATATATATATATTATATTATATATATTATAATATATATATTAGTATATATATAATATAATATATAGGTTCATATTTTGTACTGTTTCTATATGTTTGGATTATAGGATAATCTTTATATGCTCTACATTAAAGTACATATTATATATTATATATATAGTCTATATATAATATATATATATATATATATATATATATACCTATATAATAATGAAATTAATAATAGACATTAATAAGTAAATAATAATAATAATAATAAATAATTAATTAATAAGTAATGAATAATAATAATAAATAATGAAAATAATATGAATACAACTAAGGAAAATTAAAGATCACTATTTGAGAATTATTTTTGCCTATGTTCATTTTTTAGTACAGGTAAGTCATTACGATATCTGGTCAACAGCTCGTCAGTATTTGCTTCTCTCGCTGCAAGAGCTTTGTTTTTGCACCTTCCAAGGCGTAAGAAGGCCAACAATGCAATATCACTCTTGTCAACAGGTTACCATTGGCCATAATCTCGAAAGGTACAAAAATTTCGATAAATGTCAAAATAAGAAATCTCTTATTAATTTACCATTATCACATATTTTATTTATTTTTCTTTGATAACTTTATTTGTTAGTAGATCAGATAATTTGTAATTAAAAAAAAAAAAAAAAAAAACGACAATTTAAGATATATAATCTTTGCATAAAGACATCCTTTGAGAACAAATTCTGTTTGAAAGAAACGTAAATAGTATCTCAGGGGTTTTTAAATTTTTGCATCAATTAAATCAATGCTACGTTTGGGTCAATCTAAAAGTCTAAGCATCATCATGACATCAGGACTCCTTGAAATCTGCTGCGTCTAGGTTCGCGGTGTTGGTTAGTTAGAAAAAAAAGAAACTAGCAATTTAATTTGTACAATATAGCCTCCATTTGAAGATAGATGAGAGCATCTCGATTTTTGTTTTCAAAAGCCTGGAAATCTGGTTTCAATTTCTCCTTGACATTCTCCTTTGCGTAAGGAAAATATTTTTATAAAAAAACTTAAAAAAATGTTATAATTATATATAATATTTATACTATATATATATATATATATATGATTATATATTATATATATAGTATATAATCATATATATATATATACACTATATATATATATAATTATATACTTATAATATATAATATGATATATATTATTATATCATATGTTAAAATGCTATAACTTATATAATATATTATATATAATACTATTATATATATATAATATATATATATATATATATATATATATATATTATATATATATAATTATAGATATATAATAGATATAACATTTTTTAAATTTACATAAAAAACTATAGTATATTTTTTCCTTTAGCATTAAAGAACATCTCAAGGTCAAATTTTTAAGAAATTTGGCACACCAGCGCAAAAATTCGAATTTATCAGTGTATGTCAATGGATATATATATATAAAATATATATAATAATATATTATTAATATATATTTATATTATACATATATTATTATATTTATCATATATTATATTCAGCAAGTATTGTATATTATATATATATACTAGATTATATATATCTATATTATATATAATATAATATATATTTATATATAATATAATTATATATTATATTTATAGATATATAATATATATTATAATTTACAACCGTTTATTATATATATTACTATATATAATATACTATATATTATATATAATATATATTATATATATGGGACAGATGTTTTCATAACAGCAATTTTTATACTTAGTTTGCTGAGTGCTCAAAAACATTCAATAGCTAAGGAAAAGGAATACATTGCTGGTAAGCTGGTACAATTTAAGTGCGAAAATGTAAAAAAAAAATAAAGAAAATCAAAAAAAAAAAAAAAAATCTCAAGAAAACGTACAATTTTATTAAGTATTGTTGCTTTTTTTTTGCTTAAAGAATACCCCAGGGATATACCGCACTGGATGGCAGGAGTCGGAGGTCTCTCGGCCTTCGGGGAACTGACGGGGATATGGACTAATTCCCCCTCGGGGGTCTCGTAACCCCGCTCTTTGGATTTGGGGTTGCGGGGTTACTCGCCCAGTCCTACGGACGGTATGGACAGAAGTCCCCCCTGTTTCCTGTGGCTCGACGCCCTAAAAGGATTCAAAATGTATTCCTTTTCGACTGTAGTTCTCATAATAGGAGAGAATGGTTTTTTTTTTTTTTTTTCTTTTTTTTTTTTTTTTTTTTTTTTTTTTTTACATTTTCGGCAAATTGACCAGCATTCCAGCAATGTTATCCTTTTCCGGTTAACTATTGTAGTTTTTTGAGATATGCTGTTGAAAGATGAATTTTTTGTGTTAATGAAATACAGTATAAGCTATTATATTATACTATCTTATTATATATATAGATATATATTATATTAATTATAATATATATTAATATATACTTATATATATTTAATATTTATATATTATATATTTACAAAAAAAATATTATATATAATATATATATATATTATATAATATATTTTTATTATAATATATTATATAATAATAGAAATATTAGATATATATTATATATATATTATATATATATATATATATATATTAATATTATAATATATAATATATATATAGTATATTATATATACATATATACGTATATATATTAATATATATATTATTATATATTATAATATATAGTAGGGGCCCCCCCCTTTTGCTATAGGTAGGGAACGACCGGGGCGGGAATTTTGCGGGGCCGGGGCCGGGGCCGGGGCGGGCCGGAGCGGGCCGGGGCCGGGGGCCGGGGCCGGGGCGGGCATAATAAACTAGAAGAATTAGAAAATGAAAGTTCAGTGACTGAAAATCTTAAAACTTAGGATGAAATAAATATAATTTCAATTAATTATAAGTTTTTAATTATAAAAAGAAATCATTTAATTAATTCAATACAAGTATTTTTTTAGAAGTAAATTTTTGAGAAATAATTAGATAATAAAAGTAGTTGATGATTAAAATATATATTATATATTATCATATATAATATTATATATATTATATATATATTATATACTATATATATGATATTTCTATAGTTATATTATCCTATATATATTATATATAAATTATTTAATTATATTATAGTATGAATATATATAGTTAGTTGGTTAAAGCTAGTGCAAATATTTACCAGTGGAGGGCCTTATTGATGAAATTTGAAGAAATCAATTAGAAGATATAAAGGTTTGAGTTAGAGAATTATTAAATTTGCAAGTTATTATAGTATTATATTTCTTGAGCTTTACGTCTAAGATGGAAAGCTTCTTAGAAGTGATATATATAAACTAACATTTGAAAAGGCAAAATTATAAACAAACTTCAAAAGTTTGGATAAGGTTTGACATTACTTTTTTGTGGTGTTCAAAATATTATTTTGTATGTGTCAATGTTATAATCGCCTTTTTGTTTATTAAAATTATTTGGATTATGCAAAAGGATTCAGTGAGTTTAAGTTTTTGTAAATTTTGTACATGTAGATTGGTGTATTTGGTTAATTAAAATTTATATTAATGGACTGATTATTAGTAGAGCGATGGAGTGTCAGGGAAGAATTCTGATTGTCATGTAGAAGGTCATTTGTGTTGATAGAGGCGGCGTTTAAGATCATGGTTCTCCAATGTAAAGGGAATTGCAATCTTTGCAGGAAATTTATAGACATATTGGGAGGGAGAGTTCTGTAGGAGGGACGGGTTGATGAATGTGTGGTTTAAGCTTTTATTAAGGGGAAGGATATCAGAAGGAAGTGAAACGTAAAGTTTTTGGAAAAATATTTTTAATGTGGTTGAGAGGAAAGGTAGGTAGAGGAGGAAAGAGTAAATGTAGGAGCTGTTAAATGAGAGGATCTTAGTAGGTTTTGTTTGGCCTTTTTAGGGCCTGTTGGATCTGTGAAGTAGGTAAGAAATGGATTTTGAAGTGGAGGTTAGAAATTGATTTCAGATTGAAGGAAAGAAGGGGAGCATATGCGAAAAGCACGTAAGAATAAGGAAGAAAGAGAGGCCAATTTAGTGATTTGATTTGTGGTAGAACAGTGTATGTAAGAAGGTTGGATGTAGGTTTTCTGTAAATAGTGATATGGATAATATTAGAGGTGGCACCAAGTCATAGAGAGTATTCAGAACGTAAAGGTGTTTTGATGTGTTCAATAGTGATATCAGATGTTTGGGTGGGTTGTGTTATGAATTAAGGATGAGCTTTCCGCAATATGGCTCCCTCCTATCTTAATCTGAATTCAACTTTCACCTTACCTTCAAAATAGCTTTCTGATTCCTACTACATCAGTTCAAGTAAGGCATTAAAAAGGCAAAACAAAAGCTCTACAAGTCCTATCCAGTTAACGCTCTGTAATTGTACCTCTTTTCCTTCCTTACCTCAATTTCTTCAGCAATTAAAATATAATTTCAAAAACTTTTACGTTTCACTGTCCTCGTGATTTTCCCTTAAAAAACGTTAAACACCATTATCAACCGTCCTCCTACGACTCTACTCAATGTGTCTATAATTCCTTCAAGATTGCAATTCCTTTAGATGTGGAGAACCATATTCTTAAACGCCGCCAATCTGATCAACACAAACATGATCGCTCTAATGCAATCAAAATTCTTCGCCTGACATTCCATCGCTCACTGATATCGTTCAATTTACATTAACAAATTAACCAATCTTACATGTACAAAACTTATCAAAAAAAGTAAAAGCTCACCTGAATCTTTTGTATCGTTATTCAAATAATGTCTTAATTAACAAAAAGGCGAATTAAAACATTGAACAATACAAAATTAAGTTATTCTGAGCACACACAATTTTTTAAAAAAATTAATTATCAAAAATTTAAAATATCTAATAATTTAATAATTTTGCTTTTTTCAATGTTGAGTTTTCATAATTATATCACTTCTTAAACCATTACGCCTATCTTCTGTCTGTAAATATATATGAGTAAATTAAATAATATGTAAATTTAAATAATTCTCTTAACTTCAACCTTTATATCTTCTAATTGATTCCTCAAATTTATCAATAAGCCCTCCTACTGGTATAATACACTATATATTTTATTATATATATTCATTAATATATATTATATATACTATATATATGTTTATATCTATATTATACATATATAGTATATATATATTATAATATTATATATTAAATAACTATTAGTAATATATATATTAATTCAGATTTGGACTAATATTTTGAACCAGGACAAATCTATGATTTGGATTTTCTTGAAATATATTCTTCAACATAAATAAAGCAGTACTAACAATGTATATTTTCATTTCCTTTGACATAATTTCTTAATATATCAAATTTGATTAATCTGCTTTGCAAAAAAATTATGAAAAAAAATTATAATTTCGGCTCTAAAATGCTATTTAAGTCTGATAACTACAGAAAAAAAAAATTTACGTATTTAGGGTATGTTAGGTTTTGTTGCATTCACAATGATTCTATACAATGCAGTATATGGAATCTAGAATATATTTATTATTATTTTAGTTTGTGATTTGACCTTCTATTATTTGGTCGTAATTTTAAGTTACCCGCTCGGTAGAAACCCGGTTTTGCGCGGATTTTTGGCGGGTCCCGGGCGGGCGGGGCGGGGCCCCGGGTCGGTTCGCGTAACTAACCGAACTTTATTACCGAAACCATTATTTAATAAGCCGTACCCAGTGAGAACCCATCTGACGGATTGTTCGTTGCCACAAACTAGACCTAATCTAGATGGATTGTCGATTGACCAAAGACATTAACATAAACCTAGACTGGATTGTCAGTTGCGCACTACCGTGAGACTAACTAGGTTTATTAGTTTTGTTCACTGTGAAGTCAGGAAATGATCAACTAACTTTAAGATCGTTGAATGCGCGCAAAATAATTCAATTTCGTGATATGAGAGATAATTCTTGTATTCCTTGCAGGAAAATGGTTCAAATCTGTCATGCGTTAGGACCTTTTTTATATTTAGAACGACAAATTAAGAAAATGTTTTAAACATCATCATATAGTATAATATATAGTATATATATATTATATTAATTTTATATATATATCATTATCGATATATATTATTATACTATTATATATAATATATATTATATATACTAGTATTATTATATTTTTACTATTGATTAATATAATCACGATACGTAGTTTGGGTATATAGTATGTAGACTAATTTGCGTAAAGTGGCATGTTGTTTATTCTTACAATTGTTTTTGATACCAATTCACTTGCATGATTTGATGTTGCCAAGACACCTTTAATCATAACCGTGCTAGTACTATTATTTTTTAATTTGTTAATAATGTATTAACATAATTCCTATTGGTAAATTCATCCCCTACACAGTCTTACGTGGTTATACGTTTTCAACACATACTAAACATTATGTCTGCATTTATCTGATAGTCTGCTTGCGGTATTTCGAGTAGGTGCGGATCGTATGCAACCATATCGAATATCGACGTTAACGATAGAATACATTTTTGGGTCAGACGAAATTGCGTCATACAGTTTATTTATTAGTTATATATTATAGATATATATAATATATTTATATATTATAATATACATATACATATACAAGTATTAGTATATATATATATATATATGTCATAGTTATTAGTATAATTGATTGTTACAGGCGCTCCCGACGCAACAGACGTGTTAAACAAAAAACCATAACATGCATTTACAGGAAGAATAAATCAGAATGAGCTTTTTGATTGTATCAGGACACTTTTATCCATGAAAATAAAAAAAAACAATAACATTTGAAAAACTATTTAAAGCATTAGCTTAAGAATGTGGTGGAAGTGAAATCGTGTCATAATAATTACTTATTTTTTCGAGAGAACGAAGGGCTCTTAGGCTCGGACGGATATCCATCTCGGTCCAAAGTTGCAAATGTCGTGTTTTTGCTTTAACTAAGAAGAATTATCCAAGGTCGTCGGCGGTAACCATTAGAAGGCAGACGTGCGGGTTTCTCAGGACCTGTACGGGGTCCGGACGGGGGGGATCTCGTCGCCCTATGGTCTTCGCGTTCGGCTGACGAACCCCTGAAAGGGATCAAAAAGGAAAGAATTAGCATTTTCTCCGGGCATTAATTATCTCAAGAAAACAAGCCATATATTGGTAACTCTTGCTCTCGTACTTAATAGAATGAGGTTAA
>JABUQX010106891.1:20000-22500 GCA_015478945.1 Trachelipus rathkii | reverse complement strand
TATATATATATATATATATATATATATATATAGTTTAGTTTTCAAAGTGAAAGGTTGTGTTCGTGTTTGCTCTTCTGTGTGATAGTGTTTTGTTTTTAATTTGTGCTATTGGAGTGTTGTTTTAATTTTGTTTTAAGTGCATCGGTATTTTAATATCATATTAGTATAGTAGTTTTAATTAAATATAAATATTTACGAATAAACGCTTTCAAGAGGTTTCAGATGGAAATATAAATAACCTAATCTTTCGCACGACCGGGAACCTTAAGATAAGTTTTTAGTGTCTTACCTTTTTAGCTTTTTAAGTTTTACGTATTTAATTTATACATTAACACATATTTAATGTCGCATACGGCTTTTAGCATTTTTTTAAAATTTTTAATGTAGATTACTGTTATCCTTTTTTTTAAGTTTTCTTTTCGTTCGTAAATTTGTAAGCTGTGCGAGTGTGTGTGTGTGTGCGTGTGTGTGTGGATTTTTTAACTTTCAAGGTTTTATATACTTTACATATTTACCGCCGTGCTTATTAATTTAGTTAGTTTCTATTTCCATTTTTTCTAAACCATAATTAAAATAATTTCATTTTAAGTTTTTAATAGCATTTTTGCTTATTTGTTTACTTTTATCATTTTTTGTACGAGATCTGTGTTGTGGTATGGTGCTTGTTGTGTGGGTACAGTTTTCAGTAAAAACCCAATCAGTGGCTTTGGTGGCTGTGTGTATAGTCGATTGTGTTGTGTTTATTTGTGTGGGTGTCCGTTTGAATGACTGGACAGAGAAGAAGTAGTGGTGGGCGCAGGCTGGGGTTCTCTATTGACTTTGCTAACGTCCGTGGCCTGAAAGCTAACCATGAATCTGTGGAATATCACCTCGCTAACTCTCTACCTAACATTTTATTACTGTCTGAGATCCAGCTAGCCAGGGATTCTTTTTCAAATTAAACTAATATCTCAACTAAACTTTTTCTATAATTCAGAACTAAAATGGATGGAGTCTGTGCCTTATAAACATTAAACCACTCCTGTAACAGCCGTTTCTTGAGAATCTAAATCTCCTAATTTCGTTGTTCTATGTTAAATCTTTCTTCCCTACTACTACCATTATCTTTTGTTTCTGCTACTGCTCCTAACGGAACAGATTTTCACCTCCTTTTTGAATATCTACTACTTCTCGATGAGACTTGTTATTCTTTCCCATCCCAAATGATTTGAGATCCTCTATTTAGGGATTTTCAACGTAGCATCACACTGAGTGGTTTGGGCCCTCCTCTCATACGATGCAGCGAGGGGAGGAAGGCCAAAACATTCAGTATTCTAAACGATCTGGAATAATTAAAGAACCTACACATATACCAGATCGTCCTAAACCAATTCTTGAACACGCTTGATTTATGTTTCACCACTAATTCTTCTCGAAATAAATAACAATTTTCCCTCCTATCGGTAACTTTGACCACAATCTTGTAGCTCTTAATTATAAAACCTTTTCTCTAGGAGCTCCACCATGCTCCAAACGTACTTTCTGGCACTTTAATCGGGCTAATGGGGCGTTGCGCCGTTTCTTTGCTAACTATGTTTGGAATGAATCTTGCTTATATTCGGAGGATGCTTCGGTTACTGCTGAAAAGGTAGGGGTCGTTATCATCGATGGTATGAGCAGGTTCATTCCATCTTCACTAATCTTTTTTTCCACAAAATTCCATGGCTCGATGGTGAAGGTTCTCTGTCCATCAGGGAGAGAGACATTGCTATCGGGCATTGAAAAACTTTCGTTCTCTATCACTCTTATTAATTTCCATTCTGCTCGAAATCATTGCAAGGATATTATTCGACAGGCTATCCGCACTTTCACTAAAAGAAAGTGTGACAACCTACTTGCTCTCCCCTACATGATAAAATTTCTGCCTTCTTGCCAAAAAACATCTCTAATAACTTTTATAAATCTGCCTTTCCTCCTCTTATTCGCTCTGACGCTCTGTTGCTAACTCTCCTACTGAAAAGGCTAATCTTCGGCCTCCTTTTTTCTTCTAATTCTACCCTGGACGCACTCGGCATCCCTCTCTGCTTCTTCTCCCTCAGGTTCCCTATGCCTTTCCCCGTGATAGGCATGATCAGGTGCATGGATCTGAGATCTATGAACGTCAGGAACTAGTGGCCCGGATGGCATTCCTCCCCGTGTTTTGAAGGAGTGTGCTTCTGAGCTGGCGCCTGTCCTCGTTCAACTCTACTCTCTATGCCTTAATAGTTAATATATTCCTCAGTTCGTTATTGGAAGCACGCATATGTCCAACCGATCCCGAAAAAGGGTAGCGCTCTGATCTCTAACTACCGTCCTATTATTCTCACTTTGTATTCTATCTAAAATCTTTGAACCTCCATAACTCTCATTTCCTGGATCATCTTGGAGTCTCATTCCATTCTTTCAGATCATCAGTATGGCTTTCGACGCTCGAGGTCAACTGGTGACATACTTTCCTATCTAACTGATTTATGGTCTTCTG
>JABUQX010106891.1:10000-15000 GCA_015478945.1 Trachelipus rathkii | reverse complement strand
TAATACGATTTTAGGTACTTTATTAAACCAGTGGGCAATAAAAAAATTTAAGCTTTGTAAAGTTGGTAAAACTGGGAAATGCATTTTATGATCCTAAATTTATGAAACAGAAAAAGACACAAACTTTCTTTGTAATGGTGAATTTTTAAATATAATTTAATTAATATTAACAAAAAAGATAAAAAGAAATGAATATATTTTTGGGCTTCACACCTAAGCTTATAAAATAAGTATGCTTAGACAATTTATTTCAGTTTAAATTGACTGCTCTACGTAAAGTTTGTTATAGTAGACTGCAGACGTATCATGACTGTTTTTTTTAATTAACGAATACCGTAGGGTGGGATACACGTTGCCCCCAATGCACGGCAGACCACCCGCGGACTACCGCGGGCTTCCGGCAACACCGGTGCCTGAAATTAAAATTAATTCTTCTCTTTTCGTACAACAATGAAAGAAGGCAATCTTAGCGTAGGTAAATAATTCTGAGATAGCATTACCAACCATTCCGAACTAATTTTATTATTGCCCCCTGGTTTAATAAAGGACCTATATAATATATATATATATATATATATATAATATATATATATATATACATATTAATATATATATATTGGAAAGAAGAAGGATAGTCAGAGGTGATTTATTGAAGAGATGAAGTCTCCAATCTTTGAATCTACTGAAGATTTTATTGGAATATTTTAAGAGAAGAGAGAGAGAAGGACAGCATTTGATTCAATCATGGTGGCTAGAAATTTCAAGGAAAAAGAAAATTTCCCTGACATTCCAGTGCCCAATCTCTTTTGCGATCATATGTTCACTCCTCTCCTAGACATCACCTTACAGACATTACCTTATATCCCAATGTGTGCGGGGAGAAAGAATTGCCCACAGCATATGTTCTGCGTGTCGTAGAAGGCGACTGAAGGGACAGTGTTAGTTTTGGTTAGCTGCCCACTACCTCCTATCTCTTGCTAGGTATGTTTTTGCAGGTCTCGGACATGGTCGTGATCACCTTAAGCTATCATGTATCTTTAGGCAAAATTGTATGAATCGTTTGGGTACGTGGAATGTCAGTGGAATAAATGTCGTGGAGAAGAAGAGAAAGGTGATGGATGTATTTAGAAATACTAAATTTGATTTGCTAGCTTTGACTGAAACAAAGATGAAATGAAATGGCGCAGTGAGTGGTATGATGTGATATATGTGTGCCCTGGAGTGGAGAAGAATGAGATGGGAAAGGAAGTAGTTGCTATTCTGATGAGTGACATGTGGCACAGAGCTTTGGTGGATTTTGTTTGAATTCTAATGGTTAAAATTAATTTTAAATAGAGTGCGATTTTCTGGGATAATCTGAATGTGTTTTTGGATGGGGTAAGCAGGAGCTTCAGATTGATGGTTGTGGTTGATCTAATTATATAGTCTAAGAGACTAATAAACTGTCCCCTTCTTTCAAACTCTCTTGTCCTCTATCTCTGTGACGGACGTATGCGCACCAATCTCTTTTCTATAGGTGCTCCAGCGGCAGATGCTCGGGGGAGTTGACCTCTCGCATTCCACCACCCCTGGCGTCGCCCTCCTATCACAAGGGTACCTTGCTCTCGCACGAATATTGCGTGAGTATTGAAAACCCTAAACTTGTTCGTTGTGGTGCCTCTTCTTTCCAGCTACTTCTGTTCTATGAAACTCCTTGCCTTCTTCTGTTTTCCCAACTGTATTTAACCTTCCCCATTTTGAGGCTCATTTCTGCGTCACCTGAGAGATTTGCGTTAAGCTAGGGCTTGGGTGAGTTTTTTTTGTTTTATTTTCTGCCCCCTCATTGAAAATGTCCAAGCCCGTGAGTGAAGGTATAGGAAAAAAAGTGTTCAGAAAAGGGATGGTATAACAGGTAAATTTGTGGTGATGGGAGAAAATGATAATGTTAGAAGGGTCATTGATTTCTGTGAGGAAAGAGGTATGTTTCTAAGTAATACTTTCCTCAAACACAAGAATATTCTTAAGTATACTAGAATTGGTGTAAGTAAACATGGTATCGAAATGAAAAGTATGATTGATTTCGTGTTGTTGAAGAAGGAGATGTTGAAGTGTGTAATGAATGTTGAATCAATGAGGGGTCTGGCTGAGGATGGGATTATCGGATCATTATGTTGTTTTATGTAAGATTAGGTTAGTGGTAGGGATGGCCAAAAAATATCGATATATCGAAATTTCGATATTTTTGGCTCGATATATCGATATTTTTGGGCGATATTTTCTTAGACGATATATCGATATTTCGATATTTTTTCTTAATATCGAAATCCGATATTCTTCAAAAAAAAAATTTTTTTAAATGCCGGAAAAAAATAAAATCTTATCCACCTCTCCCGACACCCTGAAGTTATGAAACTCTCTTTTTTCCCCATATTTCGTTCTTCGTCCGTCCCCCAATGTCGTGTATAAAATAAATTGAAAAATTGGGGTTTTAGATTTTTCGTCTTTTCGGGAACCAAAAATAGGGAGAGGGGGGATCGACATGGCACATACCACATAGTCAAATTGTCTTCTGAGTATTCACTAATCACTATTCAGTTATTCAGTGGCAAGACTTTGCAGTCCACTCGAGATCAGCCTGATCCTGATTTACGTGTAGCTCTATGGAGTGTGTTCAGTGTCAGTGTGGACGAAGATAATCATTGCAGAAATCTAATACCGGAACAGGACTCCTGTGAGCTGGTTTACAGTTAACATACCGAGTACCGACTAGTTTAATCATCTACTGGCGATTACGATTGTTTTGCTTAAATATGTAATTAACTAAATTAACGATTTTATAATAGCTATTACTAAAAGTTAGTATTTGGGGGTACATCACTAAAGCTTTTCTTATGATAAGTCGTCTGGCATCCAGTTCGAACTTCTTAAATATTATTTCATTTTATTACTAAAATTTAATAGATTTTCTTAAGATCCAGACTTTCAGAGTCGTCCAAGTATCAGTTGTCTACCATCCAATTTAAATTAATTTCGTTGTTAGAATCAATATTTATTTTGTACTTAAATAGAAATCATTTTGAAGATTCCTAGCTTCATTAATACTTAATAGCTATTTTTTCATTTTCAATACGAAAAAAAGTGATTTTTATGATTATTGTTTAATTTTCTAGTGAAACGCGATTTTCTTATTTAATTTATTCACTCTTCCACAAAAAGTCAAAAACACACCCAGTTCCTCAAGATCCAACATCAACGCTTTCTAGCACAACTTCAGTCTTCAACCTCTTGGAGTTGGAAACTTGAAAGTTGGAAGACCTGAAGAGTGAAGATCCTTTTTCCATTTCTACCACTTTTCTTCTTGTACAATGTACATACGTCTGCTTCATATTTATAAATTAAAGCCTCTCTCTCTCTCTCTCAAGTCTCTCTCTCACAATAAATATTACATATATATTACATATACATATATATTACATATATTATTACATATATATATATATATATATTATATATATATATATATATATATATATTTATATATACATGGACAAAGCTACTTAACTGGGTCATCTTGGAGATCGATATATATATATATATATATATATATATATATATTATTATTATTATATATTTATATATATATATATATATATATATATATATATATATATATATATATATATATATATATATACATAATATATATATATTAGTATTAAACCGTAATACTGTGAAATACCTAACAACTGCTCATTGTTTAAGAACGCAAATAAATCTGTTAACAACATCATTTCTGCCGTTGTAAAATAAAAAAGCATCGTACATCCCCATAACTTAGTTATTAATTTATTTTTTGATTTTATGCTAGTTTCTATTTATTTAGGAAAGTTCACAACCAGTACTTTTGGCCCTGATTCCAAAATGTATTCAATTTTAGTAGCTTATAGTTGTTTCTTTAACTATGTGCGTCGCCTTAATCTGGAGGATATATATATAAGCAGCAGCAGCAGTATATAGGCAGATATATATATATATATATATATATATATATATATATATATATATATATATATATATATATATATATATATATATATATATATATATATATATAAGTGTTTATATATATATATATATATATATATATATATATATATATATATATATATATATATATATATATTGGATTATAATATATCAAATTATAATCGGATTATAAAATATCGAAATATCGATATATCGAATATCGATATTTTTCTGGCGATAATATCGAAGGCGATATGATATTTTTTTAAATATCGATATATCGATTTATCGATATTTTTTAGATATCGGGCATCCCTAGTTAGTGGGAGCTTGGATGGAGAGGAAAAAGGTAAGGAAGGAAGTTTGAAGAATTAAGAGTGAGAAGTTAAGTGAACAAGGTAATAAGGAAAAGTATTTAAGAGCACTTGCAAATAAATCAGTTGAATGTGAACAAGATGAAACAGAACAAATCTGGACATAAACGAAGGAAGTCTTTGTTAGTAGTGCAAGAGAAGTGTGTAGATGTGATAAAGTAGGAAGTAAGAATCTCAATAGTGAATGGTGGAATGAAGAGGTGATGCAAGCGGTTAAAAGTAAAAAAGAGACGTGGTTGAATGTGCTTAAAGCAAATGATGAGGTCTCAAAAGAAAGATTTTTGGGATTATTTAAGGAGGGAAATAGGAGACTAAAAAAAGTTGCATACGTAGGAGGAAAATGAGGTAAATGAGCAGTTTGAAAGGAGGATGAATAAGAACTTACAACAGAATATTAAGCTTTTCTTGAGGGAAGCGCAAAATGTTAAGAATGAGAGTAAGGGAAATCTGCATACAATAATGAATAGGGATGGTGCTTTCGTAGCTGGTGAAATTGATGTGATAACAGTGTAGAGGGAACACTTCGAAAATCTGCATAACATTGGCAGTAATAAAGAGGTGATAGTAAATGTGTGTGGGTTTGATGGTGCAAGAAGAAATAGATATTTGGGGGATGAGGTA
>JABUQX010106891.1:0-2500 GCA_015478945.1 Trachelipus rathkii | reverse complement strand
GTTGTTGTTGTTGTTGTTAAATATATCAAACGTTCAAGTTAAATGAAAATATACAACGCTTTTTTCAAACATATCTCTAAAATATTAATGTTAATTTTACATTAACATTATATTGAAAACTAAACAAAAATATATCTCATCCTAGCCTAACTGACATACAGCATTCATTAACAAGGTAACTAAATTAGAAGTTTCAACTTACCAGCAGAAGTCAGCATAGCAATCTCAATCTTTACTATGCGCAACCGCACAAAATATTATTATTATTATTATTATTATTATTATTATTATTATTATTATTATTATTATTATTATTATTATTATTATTATTATTATTATTATTATTATTATTATTACTATTATTATTATTATTATTATTATTATTATTATTATTATTATTATTATTATTATTATTATTATTATTATTATTATTATTATTATTATTATTCCACATAGATCTCACAACACCTATAACGCGTGCGATCACTTAGCCTGCAGGTCCACAACTAGAACATTGGTTGGTAAATTGTTCTCTACCAGACACCTATACATTACGTAATCTTGTTACGCTCAAGGGATAGCCAATCAGAGAACTGCATTTGCTAAGCCATCACGAACAGCCAATGAAATTCGAGGAATGACTCATTAATCTTAATATCTTTTGACACATATGAAGGGTAACGAGATTTATTACTTTGTACCCGATATCTTTTGACACATGAGAAGGGTGGCGAGATTTATTACTTTGTTCCCCTTATGTCCTTACTTAACATCTGTTTTTATCTTAAACAGTAGTTTTATTATTATTATTATTATTATTATTATTATTATTATTATTATTATTATTATTATTATTATTATTATTATTATTATTATTATTATTATTATTATTATTATTATTATTATTATTATTATTATTATTATTATTATTATATCAACTATATATGTATATGAACATAGCAATTCTAACATACCACACACACACACACACACACACACACACACACACACACACACACACACACACACACACACACACACACACACACACACACACACACACACACTAAAAACACAATAATTATAGACACTTTACTTAATACATTAGCCTGACAATCATCGTACTAACTTACTGATCACAGTAAAGTACCTAACACAGCGTACAAAACGTAACCTATTCACACTTTTTCAAACATATCTCTAACATATCAATGTTAATTTTACATTAACACTATTGATTTACGTAGCATTTCGAGTATCATTTCGGATTAACATAGCACAAAAACGAGTTCTTTATATACCAACCAACGAATATATGCTAACATAACAATGTTTTCACATTAATAAAGCTAACATAGCATCATATGAACTAAGAAAATAATGTACAACGACAAACCCAACACAGCTTACGCACTAATAAACTGTTAACATTAACAAAGTTCCACACTTAACACCAGTAAAGTAACTAACTTTACATACAAAACGTAACCTATTCATACTTTTTCCAAGCATATCTCTAACATATTAACGTTAATTTTACATTGACACAGTAATATTTAACAACAATTTATCATAACCTTGTCTAATTATCATACAGACCAACGAATAACTGCAAACATAACAAAGTTTTATCCAAACATAACATAAAAATAAGTTCTTTGAATAAAATATCATAGTAAATTGTAATAGTTTACTGATTTTAAAGCAGTAAATCAGTAAATCAGTAAATCAAACCATCAACCCTTCCCCACCCCTCCCACCACGACCTTTTGATCTATTGATCTATTGATTCATGTCATATTTCGAGTATCATTTCGGATAAACATAACACAAAAATAAGTTCTTTATATACTAACCATCGAATATATGGTATCGTAACAAAGTTTTTACATTAATAAAGCTAACATAACATAACCTGAACTAAGAATATAATGTACAACGACAAACCCAACACAGCTTACGCACTAATAAACTGTTAACATTAACAAAGTTCCACACTTAACACCAGTAAAGTAACTAACTTTACATACAAAACGTAACCTATTCATACTTTTTCCAAGCATATCTCTAACATATTAACGTTAATTTTACATTGACACAGTAATATTTAACAACAATTTATCATAACCTTGTCTAATTATCATACAGACCAACGAATAACTGTAAACATAACAAAGTTTTATCCAAACATAACATAAAAATAAGTTCTTTGAATAAAATATCATAGTAAATTGTAATAGTTTACTGATTTTAAAACAGTAAATCAGTAAATCAAACCATCGACCCTTCCCCACCCCTCCCACCACGACCTTTTGATCTATTGATCTATTGATTCATGTCATATTTCGAGTATTACTTCGGATAAACATAACACAAAATAAGTTCTTTATATACTAACCATCGAATATATGGTATCGTAACAAAGTTTTTACATTAATAAAGCTACATAACATAACCTGAACTAAGAATATAATGTACAACGACAACAAACCTTAACACA
>JABUQX010106890.1:0-17929 GCA_015478945.1 Trachelipus rathkii | reverse complement strand
TATTTGAGCAGAACGGACTGTTAAGTAGAACTGATGGATGGTTTTCAGATCTCACAAGGTACCTGAACACAGTGTAACACCGAGACAAATGTTCCTGTATATCCAACGTGTTTTACTCACCTTTGGAAGTGTTTTGAATGAAACATGGGTTTGGGAGTCTGCGGGACGCTGGAGTTTATGAGCAATCAGGTGCAAGTTTCTTCTTATCGAATGTTATATTGAAACTTTAAACTAAATTATTCTCAAGAATGCGAGGGAGGAGTCTCACTGGCAAGTCATGTGGGATTATTTACAATTTAAAAAGATGTAGAGAAACATAGGGCCAAGTATAACTTATAACCGCTGATATCTAAAAATACACGTACGATATATAAGGGGTCGTGTAAACGGTGATGTATTCTCAAGGTAACGGACTTTATCAGATCCCACATGCATCCATCGTGACACACGTATCGGTTAACGTAGATCTATCAATCTCAATTTGCGCTTAAATTGTCCATATAGCAGTTTCGGATGCCACAAACTACCGATGCCCAAACCTATTTTCAAATTACTGAATGCTTATCTTTATGTACGTAAAGTAAATTATCTCCCATTAACCTTGGAAATCGAGAAATATCTCCTTTTTGACTGATACAAAGCAACTCCCGCAATGCAGAGAGATTGGGAAACTAAACTTTTTTAAACGGATTTAACGGCGTGCTCAAATGGATTCATCGAAGGCGTAATTAATATAGACTAACATCAGTCAGGGTAAGTTTAACCGTTCAGAAAAGTAATTATAGGGATTGTAGAGAACATACGGAAGCTTATTCTCTGAAAACGTATGAGGAAAGAATCTGATTTAATTAAACCATTTCGGACCTTAGATGGTTCAGTCTGAGGAAGAGGTGCATGTAGGAATTGTAGTAGGTCCTTCACTGTTACGGTATCCATGATCATCGTGCAGACGGTCGTGATTATGAACGAGATGATGATAGGGGATGAATTGGGCTGTCACTAGTTCTCATTGTTTCAGCGTCGACCCTTTTCTACGATTTAATTGCTAAACACTGTATCCCTGTGAAGCGATAACTTAAAGTGTTGATCCAAGACTTATGTGAAAACAGTAATTTGATATGCGTCAGATGTAAGCAGCTGGATCCTTTTCAGCTATTTTTTTTTTAACAGTTTGTTCACAACTGATGTCGTTACTCGGCACGGGCAGAAGCCCCTATTAACGCGGGGGGTGTTACCAACACCTCAGCACATTCATCAACTAACGCAAAATACGCAGATGAGCATACTTGACGCACGGCTTCTAAAGTGAGAGAGATTTAAATTCAAGAGGAAACATCTAAATACGAAAAAGAAAAATGGATGAGGAGAATTCAACAGAAACTCGAGGTGGCAGGGAAAAGAAGGAGCACACCGCAGCGAACTTAGCCCTGGAAGTTACAATATGGAAGCGCACAAACTTACACTGCGCTGACACAGCACCCTCTGGGACTACGAGGGGTCATAAAAAGGTGGTGGTGACGCGAGTGATAGCTCCGCCTCCGAGCACGCTAATTGCGTAAACTAGTGAACCGCGCTCGGTACCGCCTTAGAAAAGAGATAGAGCACAAACATCGCGCCGCAAAGATAGAGGTCAAGTGAACTAGAAAAGGGCAGAACAGTTTTATACAAGCTCCTTTTGGCCTTTGACTTCGTACCCTATTCCAAGAAGCCGGGTGAAACCAGAGCCCCCCCAGATATGAGAGCAGAGCTCCATACAAGGGCGAAAATGAGGCCTGTATAAAAGCTGGAGCAACTGAGAGAGGAAAAAAAAAGTCTCGCGCAGTCTTAAACAGACTCCGGCCAGTTTCTTTGAGCGCCCTAGCCCGTTTGTGATGTGAGGTTCCAAGACATTTTTTTTTTGTTTATATTAAGGCCAAGAATGTTTATATTGTCAACAGAGAAGGAGACGAGAGAACGGACCTGCGAAAGAGATGAGGAGTAAAGCTCAGGAGGTGTCTTGAGAGGGAGATTTTTGTAGGCGGTTTGGTTTTTTAAAAGCAATTGAATTTCAACAAATCCCAGCCCGGAAATTCTATCCAGACTGCGGCAGGAATAGAATCGGAAAGATTAAGACGAGAGGCATCTCTAGAAGTAAAAGAGGGACAGAATTAAATGTAGTTGAAGAATGAAGGGTCGAGTCATACGAGTACTACGAGTGGATAGAGTTAGATAGGCAGGTGAGAAGGATCATTACTGAAAAGTAGAAATAAAGTAGGAGAATAAAGACCAGAAAACCGCTGAGGAACCGTCTATGATCCCTATTAGATAGAAAAGGAAAGAATAAAATTGAGGTAGAGGAGAGATAGAACGAAATGGCGAATGAAATGAAAGAAAGATCTAGACATAAAGTAAGCAAAGAGAAGGGGTAAACTCAAAACATAGGAGGGGAGTCTGGAGAGCAGCGACGCGTGCAATACCCGGTCAATGCTCTGGATATGTCAAGCGCCACCGAACAAGTCTCCCCATAGCTTTTCCTCGAGGGCGGAAAACTATAAATCAGTTAGACAGATGGAAAGTATAAGATATCGCCAATAAGACCTCGAAAGCGCAAAGCCGTACTGGCGATTGGAAAAAAGTGGAATGACAATTCAGCTTGTAATGCTTATATTTTTAATCCTAGAGAGAGAGGAACAATATTAAGGGTTGAGTCCTCAAATTTGGACCAACAGGTTTGAAATCCATCTCAGTTCTAGTGTATATGAACTATCGCCAAATCATAGAGATGACAGGTAATGAGAATATAATCTGAATATTAAAGATGAAGAAGAAGACAATGATTAAATGTTCTTTCGAAACGAGAAGATTTTATATGGTTGTAATGTAGTAATATTCGTTTTTGTAATGAACTCAGTGGGCGTCTTGTAAAGTTGGCAAGAACGATTCTGGAACCTTGTCTTTGCCAGCCGGGATGTCTCCGAACATCTGGCCAAGACTGGAGTTACAGCCGGGTATAGAGATAAAAAATACTGTTGTATAATTTCCTTGTATGTCTCTGCATGCATTTGAGAATTGTTTTTATTCTTATGTAACATCTTTTATGGCTACAATATGAATGTTAAAAAGTATGTGAAACTGTCAATTTTATGCGGTTGTATAACTGTAACATTTTAACTTTTACTTCATACATTGTGGATGTTTTTTAATAATGAGGTTCTTTTTATTAAACTTGTAAATATATTTGATGTTAAAAAATTTTACATGATCAACAGATCTTATGTAGGTCTGCCCTAATGTTATATGTCATGTTTTAAAATATAAAAACTTTGTTTTCCTTTTCCTCTTTCTATCTTTTTTACCCCGCTTTTTTAATTCCAATTCAGGAACTATAAATTTATACTAAAGATAAAGAGATTGAAATCCATAGATCAATGATCTACCGGGATTGGTAGGAGGGGATGGTGGGGGGGTGGTTTGATTTACTGATTTAAATGATTTTACTGCTTTAAAATATTTCGGATTGAAATCTTGGTAATAAAAAAAATATATTTTTTCAAAGCAAGAGTCAATAGAAATAAAGGTTTATATTTACTAACGAAACAAGAGACTTTGGAATGATAAATTCAGATATCAATATAACAGATTAATCCTACGGATGGACCAGGGTGGTGAGTTGGTGGGTGACCGAGGGAAGGGTAGGTTTGAATTTTTACTGATTTAACTGCTTTAAAAGAGCGTATGTAAATACGAGTAAATAATGAAATTATTTGGTTAAGAAAATATGACTTGAAATCAATAGATCAATAAGAATCTAATTGTCAGTGGAATGGTGGTTTTATCATATGCTTGGGTCTGGTGTCGAGTTGAGTACAGGAAGGTTAGCTCGGGTGAGGGATTTGATTTACTGATTTACTGCTCTTTTGTTTTATGGTTAATAAATGAAACAGCGATATGCGGAAATTGTTTGAGTAAAAAAAATATGACTTGAATGCAATAGATCAATAGTTATTTGGGATGGGACATATATAGAGATGGAGGGGTGCCTGGGGAGGGTGGTTTAAATTGTTAGATGTAACTAGATTTTGATATAAAAACATACGTTGATGTAGAGGGTGTATGGTCTGTCGTGTGTGATGGCAGACAAACCTGCATCGGAAATGATAATAGATACGAGCCTGGAAGCATGAGAATGGTGGAGCAAAGGGTGTGACGAGAGACGGTTCCTCGAGCTGTTTAAAGGGGTACGTAGGACGGACTGAATCTGTGGGCCGTTCCGTTCACCAAAGGTAAGATGTACGACGGGATGGAACGTGAGGCGAAATGTGCGTAAAGAAAAAACATATTATAAAAATATCTTGTTATTTCCAGTCGAATGGAGGTGGAGAAGTAAGTGGAGAATGAATTGAACGTCTGGAATAGCAAGAAATAACGTGCGCTTCCCACTGCGGGCCGGTATGTTGAGCCGCCTGTCCCTCTTCGTCCCTCAAGTCTCCTTGACGGAAAGTACGTATTCTTCTTCATTCAGCTCCTCTTTCGCTTAGTTCACATCGATAACGGCTACAGGGAATACAGGAAATACTTGTGTTTGCGCGAATGCATTGTGAATAATTTGTAGGGCTAGTAGGAGGAAATAATAGTAAAAAAAGTATAGTCAAAAGCTACAGCACAAAAGACTTTTGCGCGGATTCGCGGCCTGCGAAGAGCTCGGCGAGCTCGCGGTTTCGCGGCTCGTGGCCGCAGGCAGGCAGACGGGATCTCTCTTCTTCGTCATGTGTAGTGCTGCAAAGAGCACACGAGAGGCCATATATTCGAAGTGGTCTAGCGAAGCCTTATAGGGAGCTCAGAGCATCATCCGGCGTTGGAGATCCGCACGTAGAATGTGATTGGTGACTTAAAACGGTGTCCATTTGAGTACATCACTCAAACTATTCTTAATAACTACCTCTGGACTCAGGATCCTTTCTCCTTATTCATTCTATGTACTCTCTAACACAATATTTTACAGTACTCTATCTCCTTATTTCATACAATCTGTGTGATCATTTTCATTACGCGGACCCCCCTTTGGGGGGTCCCCAGACACTATACTTGTTATCATAAGAACTTCATTAAACACTCATAATTCGAGATCTATACTGGATCGTGAGATACATATATATATGTAATACAAATATTGTATTATTATACATAAATATTTATCATAAGCCTAATAGCAACCATAGAGCATTATCCAGTTATATTATTCAGTGTTGCCATAAGGTGGCTATTCACGGACGGCAAATCTCGAGTGCGGCCTACGGAAACTCTCCGAATGCCAGAAGTGTGTGCGTGACTCATTGCCTCCTCCATGGGAGGGTACGCCAATATTTTCCCTCTTCATAATCCTGATGTCCTAGTGGCGTTACGACCAATTTCATAGTTTTTAGGGGGAGCCAGCAGCCCGTAACCGCTGGGCGTGCACGGACACGTAACTCGTCTACGACGAGGTTACGTACCATCAGCCACCGGCACGGACCACGGCCAAATTTTAGGAACAGTAAGATAACCCTACCGGGTAGGAAAAACCATTTAAAGGTAGCTATATATATAATAGGTAGGTAATATTATCACGGTGTTATATAGACTATACTTACTACGTCATAAGGTAGTGACTACATATAGTCAACCTGATTAAATGTTCATATAGGCAGGAAGGCGCAGAAGACCCCGACTCCTGCCATCTAGAGTTTTGATAGTAGTATTATACCCTTTGAGGGGTAATTTTATTTTAAGTATTTAAATAATATATAATAACATAATAAAAACAAATTTATATATATACTATAGATAAAGTTCTATTTATTTTACTATACTGGAGTTAAACGTTAATTAAATAAAGTCTTACTTAATATACTAATGAGCTTCTACTCATATTATAATAATATTAACATAACTGTTATTATTTTTTTATTTTTATTTTTTTTTTTGTTCTATGATTTTTATTTTTGTGTCTGCGCGAATTCTTGATATCTTCCTTACTTATATATATTTATATACTATATAAGTAATATATATTACCTTTTATAACTCATACCTGTATAGTTATATACTTAATATATATGTGATATATTATAGTTTTATAATTATATATTTTATATTTTATTTATTTATTATTATTATCAATATACTTATAAAATATTATTATCCTATAGTGGCTTCAGGGTCCAGCAATGTATTCATCCGCAAAGACCACCATTGAATTGTAATCTACACAAAACTTAACTACACACGGGCCAGTAGCTGTTGGTAGTTTTTGGAGATATGGATATGTGGCTCTTCTAGAGGCGAACCATATTTAACCTATTATTTAAGGTTATTATTTCTCTCAAATGTTGCATCGAAAATAAACCAACAAATACCGCTTTTAAAAATTATAGAAAGAAATTGTGTTTTAGATAATGGTTGGGTATTGTAACTTGGTTCACATAGTGTATAATGTTACTTGTTATTTGATTCAATGTACGAAAGAGAACGAATCGATGTAACTCCTAGTGTGAGTGCGGCGTTGAAAGGTGGACAGAAATGTTGATTCTTTTTATTCTCTTTTAAACACATATAAAGAGATATTAAATATATCTCTCTTTCGTATGAATCTAATATATATATATATATATACTAATATAAGTCTCAAAAGGCTAAGATATAAATTAATCAATATATGATGGAGCATGTAGCTCGGACGTTTTACTCGCACTATCGGTGGACGACTGCGGGGGAACTTCATTTGTCAGAAAAACTTTGTAAAGAATGTCGTGCATCGCATAATGCTGCTAGTAAATAGGCTGTCCCGGCTCGTACGCTCACTAACTAAATAAGGAATAATTAACAGTTAAGAAAAAAATATCAATGATATTAAAATATAAAATATAACATAATATATATATATATATATATATATATCACACTATTTTGTAACTCACTACTTTTAGATCTCGTGATATACTTGAGGCTAGATAGGGAAATGGAGGTGAAGACTGTATAGGAACGTTACAGCTTGCCAGACCTATGATTATACTAATATTTAAGGTAGTGAGTGTTGTTTATATATATTAGAATAAATAATAATTATTTTTTTTAAAGTTATTCATACAATATGTATAAATATATATTGATGTAAATATTCAGGTATGGTATATTATATTTTACGGCGTTCCCGGAAGCCCGAGTGCAGACCGGGTGTGCAAAATCGACTTCGGAAACGCTTCGGAATTGAAAAAAGATTACATAACATCAAGAGAACAGAAATTTGAGTCTACCTGGAAATGGGGCCTCCAAGTGCAGCACTCGTTGATTTTATTTTCGTGACTCCCCATACATACTAATTTACATTATATTTGAATTAATATCAAGCAACATAATTTACTGGTGCGACAGGCTTTTGGATAGCGTGCCTATATATCTATAGATTATATATAATACTTATTATTATTTAGATATATCTTACTATTATATACTGTGGTTCACTAAATATTATACTATAAGCTAAATATCTTATGAGCTATAAAGGAGGAAAATATAATAGAGAGAGAATATATAATATATAATGTTAAATTTATATATATGTATTTTAAGTAAATCACTAATGTAGTTAATTATCCCTATGGCCCTTTGGCCCTCCTAGAGTGAAATCTTGGACCTCATCCGGACCTGAGCGGACGTCCCATCACGTATATTTAAATTTTTTATGTGATGCTGTCAAGTAAAGCCACAAACCGTTGCTTTGGGGTCTTCACAGCACCCCTTACGGAGCGTGCAACAAGAGGTGGGGGAAAGTGATTTTGATTTTGTGGGGGATTTAAGGACTATCTTAAAACCTCCCTAATCAGGTGGGAGCCAAGCGGATCGGTCCAAATGGCTTTCATTACTACTAATATAATATATATATAACTATATATATAGTATTTATTATTATAGTAATAATATATATATATATATATATATATATATATATATATATATTATATAATAATTATTATATATAATATATATATATATAACTATAATATACTATTATATACTATATATATTGAAAAAATCATGACATTATTACTGTGACTTCGCGTTATAGTTAATAACTGGATTTCCTCCTGGTATTTTCTTTTCTGAAAGACGTGTTCATACGATTGATTGGTCTTGTAATTCTCGTGCCCAACCACAAAAGTAATTTTGTGTAAATAATAAAGTTGCGTTTCCACGTGGCTGTTTTTGTGATCGACATGGAATTGACGTCGGCTTTTTTAGAAAATTAAAGATTTAAATATCATATCGGTTTGTTATATTCGAGAAAGTTTAGCTTATAGATTTCTGTTTATAATATATATATATATATATATATAATATAATATAGTATATAGTATATATATATATACCTACTATATATATTATAGTAATATTTATATATATATATATAATATTATATATTATCTATATTATGATATTATGATATATATATATATATATATAATATTACAGCACGAGTTACCACACTCACGAAGCACAAGGCTGGTTTGCAAAAGACGAACAGAAACATAATTAAGAAATGAAGTAATAAAATGAAAAGCTCTCCCAAGCTAACGTACACTCATTGATCATCGAGCTCAGTCAGAGGAACTTAAGAGAGGTGAAGATGATAAATGCAGCTAGAAAATCAATACTGCACTTGGATCGGTGGGGATATTCCATGACTAGAATAAGAGGTAGAAGGTAGCTGGGAAAAAGGGAGCACCAGAATGAGCAAATTTGGAATTTACAATTTTCACGCAAAATTCATGCTAATCAAGTTACCACCCTGATCCGCAGTGATATAGAGAGAGTTCCCGCGCTCGGTCCAGATGTGCCAGTGGTCCTTTGCTTCGACCGTGTCGCCAAGTGTGCGTAAGTATGATAGTAATCAACTCCCTCGAGAACCTACCGTTGTAATACCTATAGTAAAGAGATAAATAACCAAAGTCACGCGTCGCAGGGTAGAGAAAGTCAGGGAGTAAAGGGGGAGTTAAGTAGGGGACAGAATGATTCATCTTTTAGGCTTACAACTCAACCTTATGCTAAAAGAATCGGCGGTTGAATGCGCGAGCACCCCAAATATGTGAAAAAAGTGCTCCATACAAGTGAGAATAGGACAGTTATATTCTGAAGTAACTGTTAGGAAGAAACAGAAAGTTCTTTCAACTTGACGCAAGAACTCCCAAGCTTCTTTATTGCGGCCTTCCTTGGAAAACGCGTTGTGATGTGAATGTTTCCAAGGCCAATTTGTTATAATGTTCATACCAATAATATTTATGTTGTTCACAGGTGAGACGTTATTGCCGCCGAAGGGGATAATAAGTTGGGAGGTATTTTCGAGAGAGAGAGAGAGAGAGAGAGAGAGAGATGAGAGAGAGTAGAGAGAGAGAGAGAGAGAGGAGGAGAGAGAGAGAGAGAGAGAGAGAGAGAGAGAGAGAGAGAGAGGAGAGAAGAGAGAGAGAGAGAGAGAGAGAGAGAGAGAGAGAGAGAGAGAGAGTTAAATTTCACAAAGTGACGCGACTCCACTTTGAAATTCCTTTCCAGACCGGCAAGAATAGAATCGGAAAGATGAAATCAAGAAGCAACTCTAGATGCAAAAAAGGTAGCAGATTTGAAATGAGTGGAAGAATAAAGGAGGCAGTCATTGCCATAAGAATGAGAAGAGTTAGATGTGCAGCTGAGAAGATCGTTAATGGAAAGTAAAAGTAAGGTTGGAGATAGAACAGAAACCTGAGGAAATCATAATTTACAGGAAATTAAGAAGCGGTCGTTCTATGAACAATCTCCGATGTGGAATGATCTAAGAGAAAACTAGAGACAAGAGTAAGCAAATAGGAGGAAATCGAAAGGAAGGAAAAAAGCTTAGAGAGTAATGACGTGTGAGATACCAGATCAAAAGCCTTGTGTATATCAAGCTCCACCACACAAGACTCTCCATATTCCCTAAGGGCAGAAGGCCGTAAATCGGAAATATAATGGTCACTTGGTTGTCTTCTGAGCGTCGATAGCCATTGCTGTGATCAGAAAGGGTGAATTTCCAGGTGATCCAGGAACATAAGTCGGGATTGGCTGAGCATATGCGCGCTTCCAGCATTAAAGAAAATTATTAGTTTTAAGGCATAGAGTATAGAGTTGAACGAAATCAGTAGTCTGCTCAGAAGCACACTCTCTTAAAACACGATGAGAAATACCGTCCTGACCACTAACCTTTCTAACGTTCATTTATTTCAGAATCACATGCTCTTGATCGTGGGAAATCATAGGTAGATACGTAGGACAACTGATAGGAAAATAAGTAGGAGGAGGGACGCCAGAATCGTCTAGGGCGGAATTAGGCGAGATAAAAGAAGACAGAAGAGGTTAGCCTTTTCAGAAGGAGTGTTAGCACCAGATCCATCATAGCGAATAAGAGGTGAAAATGCAGATTTATAGTAATTAGAGATGTTTTTGTCCAGAGGCCAAAAAAATTTTTTTTAATTGGAGAATCAAGGATGTCAACGCACTTTCGATTAGTGAAAGCATTTCCCTACAACGATTTCAAGTTGAATGAAAATTATCCATAGTTATTAGAGAACGAAAGTTTTCCATGTCCGATAAGCGTTGTTTCTGTCCTGAATAGCCCTATAACAAATACAATCGAACCATAATTTAGGGTAGCCAGTTGAGTCAAGACACAAATATATAAAACAGATGAATTTAGAAGAAGATTGACCGAGATATATATATATATATATATTGAGTATAATAATGATATTATATATATATAGTATATATATATTATATATATAATATATATATGATAACTATTATATACTAATATATATAATATATATATATATATTATATATAGTATATGATATATTATATATATATATATTATTTACATCTTATATAATTGCGTTTTCGCCCTGTCGGTTGGACCAGCATTTTCTTCCTTGAACTACTTGCATCCTAGAGCACTCCTAGAAAACATTTCCGTCGGCGCTATATATTGGGAAAGTGAAAACTACCAGAGGTGATGAAGACTTTACAATTTACACCCTTTCAAGTGGGAACAACGTCTTCTTATCCATTTGACCTCTGAACTCGTTCTCCCCAGAGACTACACGGGAAGATGCGTAAGGGCGGGGGCTTCTAGGGTATAAAGATTCACAATGTCCGTCTGGTCACAGAAATTTCTGTGCAAAGCAATAAAAGTAAGGACGGGTTTTCAAGGCCCTGTCGTCCCAAAACTATTCGAAGAAAGAAAAGTCATTATATATGTTGCCATATTTGTGATATCCCTGCTCATATTGCTAATATTACTGTTGTTCAACAACAAAAGATCAACATTTTTCTTGAGAATGAGGAAAAGTCATCATCCTCGGCATCAAGAAATTCTTCTCCAAGTAGAAACAATGAGAGTAAGTCCTCAAAATCCTCAAAGTTTTTAAAAACGAAACGATCCCCGTAATAATCCTTAAAACGACTATTCAAATCAATAGAAAATTTTCTTGGTTTTTCGGGTATTAAAATCGGAGACTGGAATTCGCCATTTGAACATTTGTCGGAGTTTTCACTATAATGTGTTCTTGTGATATATATATATATATATATATATATATATATATATATATATATATAGTATATAATATATATATATATATATATATATATTATATACATATATATATATTATATATTATATTATATATATTGTACTATTTTCAATATATATATATATATATATATATATAACTATATATATATATCTAATTATATATATTAATATATATATATATATCTATATATATATATTATATATATTATTATATATATATTATATATATAGACATATATATACTATAAATATATATATATATTATATATATATAATATATATATATATATATATTACTAGCTTATATATATATATATATATATATATACTTTAAATATATATATATATATATATATATATATATATAATCTCTGTAAAGTGGGGCATCCCTATATATGTTGGGTGCAAGAATTCCTATACTGTATGTTCTGCGCATAATAAGAAGCGACTAAGAGGACTATGGTAGCTGGGTTGTTGTCCCGATCATACTTATTTCTTTCTAGGAATGCTTATGCATGCCTCGGACCTGGTCGTCTTCGTCGTAAGCGTTCTTGTATATTTCGCGAAACTGTATGAAAGGCCTGTGTACATGGAATGTTGGAGGAGTAAATGGTGAGAAGAAGGAAGAGGTGATGGATGCATTTAGAAAGGGTAAATTAATCTATTTGCTGTGACTGAAATAAAAATTATTTGATGATTAAATGATTTTATGATTTACATTCATGGAAACTCATTCTTATTACCACATAAACACTTATTTACAATACTCGACATTATATACATAATGTTATAACATAATTTGTTTTATATTATTATGTAGCTTCTATTTAAATTTTTTGCTTTTATTTCAAATTCTTTCTTTTATATTTCAGATATTTTTTTGTTTATATCACGTTTTCTTTTTGTAAGCGTTAACTTTAATATTTAAATATATTTTCATATAAGCTCTGCGTTTTATAATTTATATAATTTTTTTATCTAACCTCAGACTTTAATTCTCATAATTTATTTTCAATTTGACGATAACTAAATTTTTTTTTTAATTTTACATTTTTTTAAAATTAAATTTATTATAAAATTTATATTTAAATTCATATTTTATTGTATCAAAAACCCGAAAACATAAATAACATAATAACACGATACCACGATAACATGTACATACAACCTCACTCTTCCCCACAAACTCCCTCTCCTCCTCATACACATGTTTTCAATCCATAACTTATGAATTTTTATATTTGCATTTTATTTACATTAAATTTGTTATTTTAAATCTTAATTTAACAAAAACAAAGTTCTTAATTACACCAACTTAACCCATCATTAGATGATAATATGACAATTCTATGCTTCTAGTATTTACCTAACATAACCTGTACACATGTTCTAACGAGAAACATAACAAACAAACAAGCAGCTGTGCGTATTACCAAATCTTGTTGTATCATGTAGGTGCTGTCATTTCTATGACGTAATACATACTTCTTCGTTTTCGTTTAAGCTGTAACTTGGTTTAATTTTCTTTTAATCTGAGACATTTATATTTTAATATATTTTCCTTTTGATGCCAAGACTTTAATATCCACTTTTTTTCAATATTTTAAAAGTTTTCTTTTTTTTAGGTTACCTAAAATTTTGTTTAAAATTTTATATTTTTTAATTAAAACCTGTCTTATTTTAAAATTTATATTTAAATTCATTTTTTATTGTACCCAAAGCACAAAAATACAATAACACGGTAAGATGTATATACAGCCTCACTCCACCCCACCCCTCCGCGCACATATGTTTCCAATCTTTAACCTATAACATTTTCATATATGAGTTTTTGTTTATGTTGTACTTGCTATTAAAATCTTTAAAATCTTTAAAATCTTTAAAATCTTTAAAATCTTTAAAATCTTTAAAATCTTTAAAATCTTTAAAATCTTTAGCATAACAATAGTATCCTACTTATCAAAAACAGCACACACGACCCTACCAAATACATAACAAACAAACACATGCTTGCATTACCAAGTTTTGTTGTATCATGAACGAGACGTCATTTTTCTGGTCATACATTGTATTCCGTTTTCTTTTTAAGCTGTAACATAATTATCTATTTTTTTCAGTCTATGACTTTTTTTTATTTTATAAGATAGGTATCCGTTCTCTTTTGAAAATTTTTTTTCATTTTAATTTATTTTTTATTATATGAAGTTTTTGTTTTATCATTTTTAAATATTTTTTGTTAATGTTTTATTTTATTTTAAATTTTAAGCTTTTTTTATTTGGTTTTATTTTATATTTTTGTTTACTTTTTACGTTTAATTAAGTAAAATTATCGCTTAATTCCAAAATCAGTTAATCACAGGCACACCTCAACCCCACAGTTCTTGGATATGATTTGAGGATTAAATGATTTACATACATGAAAACCCCACATTTTCCTGTATAAAACTAATTCTTGGTACTCAAATTTGATTTTTCATTGTTGAAAACATATTTTTCATATGAATATTACATAAACATTATGAATAAATTGTAATAAACATAACAAGAATAATTTCGTTTAAATAAAACCACATATTTTTAATCACTAATATTTAAATTTCAATATAATATTTATATAAACCACCCTAAAGCCAGTAAAACAAAACACAAACTAATAATTTTAAACCAAATAGCAAAGAGAAATTATTACAAATATCAGATGATAGCCGGAAATTCCACCAACTTTTGAGAAAAAAAGTTATGTTTATCATGACATAAAGTGATTAATTGATATTTTACGTAAAATTATGAAAAGGTTAACATGAACATAAAATAAACATTAAAGTAATAAATATTTAAAATAACAAAATATGAAAAAAACTCTAGAATAATAATAGAAACGAAATAATTAAAAAAATGAAAACATTTTTAAAGAGAAAATGGGATTTTGAATAACTTTTTATGCATTAATATGAATGAGATTTCATGTATGTAAATTTATAAATCATTAAATCAAATCTAATGACTGTGCAGGGTGGGAAGGGTGGGGGTATATCTGTGATTAATGGACTAAGTGATTATGAGGTAAATAAACTTTAAAAGAATAAAGTTTAAAGTAAAGAAAAATAAAAAAAAACAAACTCCAAAATAATAATAAAATATTAAAAATAAAAAAAAATAAAAAAATGGTAAAAGAAAATAGGGTACCTACTTATAAATTACTCCTAGCCTGAAAATAAAATAAAGAAAACATAATATAGATAAAACATAAAAATAAATATTAAAAATATGAAAGTAAATCAAAATATAAATGCTACAGCTTAGATGAAAACATGTTAAAATATTAAAGTTAACGCTTACAGAAAGAGAATAAATAAATAAATAAATATTAAATATAAGAAAAGAGATTGCATTATAAATTTTTGATACGGTTTAAAAAAATCCATTTAAACATTCAGGTTAACGCAAACAAATAAAAACGGCATACAATGTATGACGTCATGTGCACGTTAGAACAGGATTAGTTATGCAAAGGGGTACTATGTAAGTTGGATTACTTTAGGTAAACACTAGATGGATAGATAAAGTATTGAGATATTAGCATTTAATGATAGGTTAAGCTGGTGTAAGCTAGGTTAGGCGAGGTTAGGTTAGGTTAGATTTGGTAAGGTTAGGTGGGGTTAGCCTAATTTAGACATGATATCATAGGATAGAGATAGAGAGAGAGAGAGAGAGAGAGAGAGAGAGAGAGAGAGAGAGGAGAGAGAGAAGAGAGAGAGAGAGGAGAGAGAGAGAGAGGAGAGAAGAGAGAGAGAGAGAGAGAGAGAGAGAGAGAGAGAGAGAGAGAGAGATGATAATAATTCAAGTGTCGTTATAATGAAGGAAAAGATGAAAAATCTATTTACTTAACAAAGTATGATCACTATATTAACCACGTTTGTATATTTATTTGTTCATTGATTTTCCATCAAAAAATTTTATTTTAAGGGTGAAACCCCATTTTGAGGATCGACCTCCTCCGCAAGTGGGATTTACCCAGACTGATTTCTTCTGAAATCTTTCGAATTCCTTCTTTCAGTCTCCTCAATTAAGCCATTTTCCTAAAGGATTTCTCCTTTTTTACCAACGAGTTCCCATTTTATTGGTTTTA
Organism: Trachelipus rathkii; assembly: GCA_015478945.1. Classification (NCBI taxonomy): domain Eukaryota; kingdom Metazoa; phylum Arthropoda; class Malacostraca; order Isopoda; family Trachelipodidae; genus Trachelipus; species Trachelipus rathkii. The sequence continues at coordinate 2,183 of JABUQX010106890.1, read as the reverse complement.
AAACACCCCGTACTGGCCTAAAACCCACAACATCGAGTTCTACGTTTCTGAAAACCTATAGTTTGACACGATACATGTTAAAAAAAGTTTTTTTTATATCCCAAATCCAGCTCCGGTTCCGGCAATTGCTCCGACACTGACTCCGTCTCCGTCTTCTCTGCAGTAGTTACAAGCTATTCTCAAATTTACTTACCTATTTTTTATAACTTAACATTCAGATATCGGGTACACAAATTGAAATTTATAACCCACACATCTTAAGGGGTTTTTAACCTCTAATGAGACTTCCAATCCCCAGTAAAACTCCTACCAAATCACAATTTATTAACTACATCCACCGCTAAGGAGGGGTGTAGCTCATAAATGTAGGGCCCAATGGGTACGCCACCATATATATATATATATATTATATATTATATATATATATATATAGTATGATTTATATATATATATATATTTATATATATAATAGATGAATATATCATAAATATATTTATCCAAAATTTTCATAGATGCTAATAACATATATGTAATATATGTTTATATAATATATAATATTATAAATAATAAATATAAATATATATAATAAAATATATATATATATATATATATATATATATATATATATATATATATATATATATATATATATATATATACCATATATATATATATATATATATATATATATATATATATATATATATATATATATATATATATATATATACAAACCTTCTCATTTATGTATTGTGAAAATATATATATATATATATATATATATATATATATAAAGAAAGAACATATAATGGGAAGATAAAGAAATTACTGCCTTCTCTGGGATTGAACCACCTCCTGTTGCGAATGAGGGCAATATACCCGATGCTATACAACTAAGCTATCCTCCAACCCAAAAAAGTTGGATTCAAAACAGTTCCCATTAATATTTCTTCTTTATTTACATCTTCTAATTGCGATTTATATATATATAACAAATAAAATATATAAATAAAGAAAAAAAAAAATATAATAAAATATATATATATATATATATATATATATATATATATATATATAAATATATATTATAATATAATCACATATATATATATATATATATAATATATATATATATAATATATATACTATATATATATATATATATATAATATCAGTGATGGAGCGAAGCTAATTTTTTCATTAACCACGGTTCGTGTTTTTCGGTTCCTAAAATTTCGACAACCACCAATTCGATTATTTGCGGCTCTTTAAATTTTTTAACGGTTGCGTTGCCGTTCGTTGTTAATAAAAACAAATTTAAACAATTTTGCTTACTACTACTACTACTACTACCTACTACTACTCACTACTACTACTACTACTAACTACTAATAATAATAATAATAATAATAATAATAATAATAATAATAATAAATAATAATAATAATAATTATTATTATTATATTATTATTATTATTATTATTATTATTATTATATTATTATTATTATTATTATATTATTATTATTATTATATTATTATTATATTATATTATTATTATTATTATAATTTACTAGACTCATCAAACCTTTAGGAGAGAACTCTTCCTGTTCTCTCATGCAAAGTCTACAGATAATACTAATAGTTTACTTTTCCAAATTTATCATTAATACCATTGCAAGTGAGAGATAAGAGAGACACCTCGGATGATGTATCGGACCAGGTATCGGTAGTAAATGTTAATTTATTTCCTTTCAGTTGGGCAACAATATTTTGAAGTTGGGCAACAATATTTTGAACTTCTTTCGTGACTGAGGGGTGAATCTTGTTATATACTATGTTCTCATAATAATGGCGCTGTTTAATTTTATATTGTGGGTTGGCTAGAGTTACGAATCGAATAAAGCCAATGCCTTCAACATAGCTAAAGGGAAGATCCTGCATAATAATCATCTCTGCTGCTCGATAATCGAGTAATTTTTATCTTGAATTATCATTGTTCTAAGGCTTAATTTTCTGATAGCATTCCTCTAGAGTTTGAGATTTACGTTTTGTCTCAATTTTCATTGTTTTTGCAGAGGTGTCTCTTTTTCTTTTTTTTCTCTTTCTCTCTTCTCAGATAATACTTTTTCTTTTTCACAAAGTTCTCTATATTCTTTTCCATGCAACGATCGTATAGGTGATT